>CAVNYN010270397.1:0-65154 GCA_963692815.1 Nyctanthes arbor-tristis
GTAGTATTAATCATTAATGTTAATCACCATATTTAAGTGAGAGTGCCTTGCCCTGTCATCCAATCCCAAAAAAATTTCCTCATGTCTTGTGCCTTGCTGTATTATTGGAGATAAATTGGTGCCCAATCTGTTTTCTTAGAAAATTTACTTACCAAGAGAGGAAAGAGCCTCTGAATTTTGTTGTCCCATTTTTTTTTCTAAATTTATTTCTGGTTTTATTCGTTTTATTATTATTATTATTATTATTATTTTGAGGTTTTTATTTTTCCGTTTAAGCGAGACAGGTAACTGGTAAGCACCTTTCCCCCAACCAAATCTGGGGGCCTACGGAGTTGGGTCACGACGAAGATCAGAATGGGGTTTCAATTCAAGGCAGGCTCTATCGAGTTAGAACTTATAAATAAAAGTAAGTTTAAATATTTATTATAAGTCTTTTTCAAATAGTTTTCAGAAATTTTATTAAAAAACCTTCTTTTTATGTGACATATATAAATGTATACCATGTAAATTTTAAATACACATAGTTTATATTTGAAATACACGTGACGTGTATTCATGCAGACCACATAGGGTGGGAAGTTTTTTAACAAAAATTTCAGGAAGTGCTTAAAAATGTTCCTATTTATTATAACATCTACATTGGTAGTGTTAAAGTAATTGTTAGAAGCATTTATGTTAACAAATTGTTAGTTTTATTCTTAAAGTTAACAATATATTTAACACATTAGGTGGTATTATTTCTTCTTCTTTATTTTAATTAAATTGAGATTGACACACCCTTCAACTATTGAATTGATGATTAAATTTAACACTTTTAGTTAGAATCACTAATATAGCACAAATAAATAGTTAAATTTAACTTGCTTAGGTATCTTTTAACACTCACTAAAAAATGTACTTTATAGTATTTCTTGATATATCCTTTCATCTATTTAATAATATTATTTCATTTTTAATTGTTCTTTTTTGTTAATTATTATACACAATAAATAAAAATACATTAGAAGAAATTAATTAAACAAGACGGGATAATAGAATGTGTTTGAGTTTTGATCTAACACTATATATTATTATAGTGCTATATAGTACTATACGTCACATGAGAAACCACAACTATTTGGTTTATATGATGTGTTTTATATCATTTTTTGGAGTATGTTCGGCGGAAGAAGGTGCGTACTACCTTGACCTTTAGTACAAATTAGAAAATTCCGGCTCTAGATTTCGGAGACTTTTATTCCTTTGTTTCAGTCAATTCATAAAAGATTTGCCAGACGCCCTGTGGCGGCTATTTTACCAGAGCGATTCCTATATTTATGGCGGCCCCGAATTCCGCTACGCGTACGTTCCAAAAAGGACTCCACTAATCAAATAACCCGCTGTCGAGTTTCAATCAATCGTGTCCCAAAAAACTGATCCTGAAAGCATAAGAAGCCAAAAACGGAGATACGAGGAAACAGGGACATTTATCTTTATAGATAGGAGAAGGCCTTTTTCGCTCTGTTGGATTCGGCGCCAAATGCAGGCATGCAGAATCAATCCAACTTTTGGATTCCAATACTAGTCTCTTCCACAACCCCTTTTCTATTCTTTTTCCTCTAAGGTCTGTGATATTTGCAGGGTCTCAATTTTTTTCATGTCAAACTTGTATTGATTACAGGGTTCCTCTTGGGCTGTTGTTCCTGTCTCAAGGTATGAAATTTGCTTCATTCAATTTAGAGGAGCGGAACTTCTGGTTCATTTCCAAGAATCCCAATGAACATTTTCCTTCAATTTTGACTGTATTTGCAGATTGGGGAAACATGTTCTTCTTCCAATAATAGCTGCGACGCGGGATTAACGTGTGGCACGTGCCCTGCAAATGGCAACACCAGACCGCGATGCATCAGGGTTCAACCCATAAATCCTACGACTAAGGTTTGTTCTGTTAGTTTACATATATAGATTTTTAAAGTTCTTTGATCGAATTTATGAATTGATCTTGATGGTAATTTTTTGTGGGTTTCTGGAAAAAAGGTGAAAGGGCTGCCATTTAATAAGTACTCATGGCTGACTACCCACAATTCGTTTGCCCGGGCCATGTCCAAGTCTGGCACTGGCTCTGTTCTTCTAGGTCCGTCCAATCAGGAAGATTCTGTTACCGATCAGCTCAATGTATGTAAAATTATTTGATCATCTCATAATTGTCATTTTACTTCTTTGAAATCTTCAACTGCTCTCTGTTCAACTGTAATGCAAATTTGTATCCTGCTATTGGTTCTTGTCTTATTTTAATGGAGTGTTTGAGATTTAATTAAGCGTTAAGTAATTGATTTTCTTGCAATTATGCCAGTTGTTAAGATATGTTCTGTTCTATTTTATATTTATTAAGATATGCTGGTGGGTCAATAATCCAGCATTTTGTTGCTTTTTTTTTTTAAAATTTATGGGTAAAGTTTGCTAATTTGTTAAAAAGCAATGAAAACGCTTTAACTTTTGCTATGTTTAAAACTAATGTTAGGTGGTAGAATATAATTGCCACTCAAGTTTGCTTCGGATATAAGAATAAGCATCTGATTGAAACGACTTATCATGTTTCCACTTTGAGTAATGATATGAATATTTAGAATTCCTTAGCTCCTTTTTGGCTGAAAAGCTTTCAGCTTGTCTGTTCCCCTATTCTTCTCTCGTGTCAGTGATGGATGGGATTTTATAGGATCGCTTCCGTAATATGAAATCACTGGTTTATTGTCTCTGGCAATTTGGTTAGAGCAGAATGAATAGTACAGTATAGTACATAACATAAATGTATAAAGAGTCTGTTCATTTGCATGATATCATATCCTAGTTCTTTTGTGCTGTTAGTAACCTAAGAGATTTGTTCCTTTTGTAGAATGGTGTTCGCGGGCTTATGCTTGATATGTATGACTTCAACAATGACATTTGGTTGTGTCATTCATTTAATGGAAAATGTCTCAATGTTACCGCCTTTGTAAGTATGGAAATCACTCTAAATTGATTCAACTTTTAGTTTTTCGTTTTTTTCTTCAAATGCTGATGCCCTGCAATCTCATTCTTTTTGTTTTTAACATTCCCAGGAACCTGCTATTAATGTGCTAAATGAAATTCAAGCCTTTCTGGAGAAAAACCCGAGTGAAATTGTCACCATATTCATTGAGGACTATGTGACCTCACCACAAGGCTTGACAAAAGTTTTTAATGCATCTGGGCTGAATAAATATTGGTTTCCAGTGGATCAAATGCCTAAAGCTGGTGACGATTGGCCTACAGTGGATGATATGGTTCAGAAGAATCAACGTTTGGTAGTGTTCACCTCTAAATCATCTAAGGAGGCTTCTGAAGGAATCGCTTATGAGTGGAAATACGTGGTGGAAAGTCAATGTGAGTTACAATGTTTTATAAATTTATATTATTACTCTAATGCATCTATTTAGATAACCCCACATACAAGATAAGCTTTAGGGCGAAGCAGATAGACCTATGAAGGTTCTTCCTGAACCTGAAGTCCATAAGATGCATAATAATAAGTTTATGATAAGTCTGGGTAGTGATAGAAATAGAATAGTCTCAATGACGCAAAGTTTAACATTCTACTGTACCATGCGATCGTATGAATTAGCTTCTTAGGGGTCTGGTCAGGGAGTGAAATACTGAACTTTGGCATATATGTGCAGATGGAAATGAAGGGATGATTACTGGTTCGTGTGAAAACCGTGGAGAATCATCTCCCTTGAGCACATCGTCAATTTCACTGGTTCTTCAGAACTATTTTCCTACAAATCCCAATATAACACAATCTTGCGTCTACAATTCTGCGCAGCTAGTTAATATGATGAAAACTTGTCATGAAGCAGCTGGCAAACGTTGGCCAAATTTCATTGCAGTTGACTTTTACCAGGTACAAACTGAGGGACACTTGAGAGTTTTCTTGACAAAATCTGTTCAAGTCTAAGAAGCTTTTATGAAGCAAGGGAAAAATAACAGACTTTTTTTATTTCTTTTTAATGACTGTTTCTTATCATTACAGAGAAGCGATGGAGGGGGAGCTGCAGAAGCTGTTGATGAAGCAAATGGACATTTGACCTGTGGCTGTGATAGCATTGCTTATTGTAAGGTATGCTAATGGTTGAACTCAGAAAAGTTGTTCGCTCATACTGTTTCGCTTGATTTTTGCAATGTATCGGCAATATGGCAGGCCAATGCGACATTTGGAACATGTGACGTCCCTGTGCTTTCTCCTCCACCGCCTGCTGCAATTTTATCGCCCACGGGAACGTCTACAGAGCCGAGCAACAATTCATTGATGAGCAAACCACTCCTCCCTCCTCATCTGTTCCTCTTGATAATCCTAACTCTGTTTCTCCATCTGTGGAATTAATTGTTGTCCATCTGGGTAGAGTTGCTTTCCTGTGTATGTTAGGCAATTCATTTGTTTGTATCTATTCATTAATTAATGTATGGTTTACAGTCGCAGATGACATTTTTGTGTTAAAAGTTAATAAAGCCATGGATATGCGAAGAAGGATGTACCGGCACCATTTTATTGTGCATCTTCCATTAAGTGGCACAGGATTACAAGTTCGATTAAGGACATGCAAAATTGTATCCCATCCAACATTTTTTAGACGTTAGGGCGTACCCCCAGGTACGATGTGTACTTCCCTGGGGACGAAAGAAATGGAAACCTCCAATTATTTGAAAGACTGCATACCATAAGGCAGGGCTGACTATAATACTGACCTTTAGGCAATTCTTCACGTGGAATTCACGGCTTTCAACTGAATGAACTCCATATTTTCATGTTTTCTGAGGTAAGATATCTTAAATAAAAAAGGACCAGATTGCTAAATAAAATTTAATACTATAGGAGTTAGGACAGAGAAGACACCTATTATTAAAGAACATTAATTATATATATATATATATATATGGAAGCCTCAAGTTCCTGATCAGTACACTAATGCCTGCAACCCAAATGGGAGGAGGTATTGCCACCTTATATGACCTGCAGATAGAAGTTGCGTACTCTGATTCTTGCCAATCTCAACAAGGACCCCCCATATTCGAAATTCTAGACATTACGTGTTCGTCAACTTTGAATCGGTTTGTACTGGTTTCAATATATCTGTAATTCTAATTCTGGTTTCTTTGAAATTTGAAGTGAGCCAAAAGGAAGGAAAACTAGAATATTAAAATCAAACGTGTAAATAATGATAAACAGTATCTAGAAACATATTTTCATGTCTTGAGATATATTGACATAGTCAAATGTTGATTCAAGCAAGAGTAGGAACTTTTTTCCAGTTTTGGAACTATGAGCTGTGAAATGTAGGTCTTGCAATTAAAAATTTTATTTGTCCAAAACAAAACAACAGTGTGTGTGTGCGCGTGTGACACTCAATATTATTTATTTTTTAATTTAAGAATACTTAATTTACAACTGGCATTGTTTTTGTGTGTAAATAATACGTCTGTCTCTTGTTCCCGTAATAAATTGCCATCTCACGCAAGAGATGGAAATAAAACATTAAACAAAACAAACCATAACGTGCGGTTTGTTCTTTCTATACTTGCTTGACGGTGCCACCCCATTTATCGTCAGATCTATTTGCTCTCACTGCAACTGAAAACAAAGAAAGATTCACAACAATGTCAACGCATGCAAAGACAGATTCCGAAGTCACCAGCCTGGCGCCGTCGTCGCCGAACCGACCGGTCTACTACGTGCAGAGCCCTTCGAGGGATTCTCACGATGGCGAGAAGACGACCAACTCCTTCCACTCGACGCCGATTTTGAGTCCGATGGGGTCGCCGGGCCGCCACTCCCGGGACTCCTCCTCCACCAGGTACTCCGGTTCGCTCAAGCCGGGATCGCAGAAATCGAGCAATGGGTCCCGCCGCCACCCCCACCACCGGAAGGGGGAGAAGGGTTGGAAAGAATTCGATTCCATTGAAGAGGAGGGACTTCTTGATGACGAAGGGGAACATAAAGGCGTTCCCCGGCGCTGCTATGTTCTTGCATTTGTGGTTGGTTTCTTTGTTTTGTTCACTTTCTTTGCTTTGATCTTGTGGGGTGCCAGCAGAAATCAGAAACCCGTCGTCACTGTCAAGGTAATCTCACTGAGAGTAATTTCCTTTTTCTGGGTGCTTGAAGATTCTTAACTTCAATTGAAAGATTTCATTTCATTAGTTAGTGATGCAAATGTGCAGAGTATAATGTTCGATAAATTTATGATCCAAGCCGGGTCGGATAATTCTGGGGTAGGCACGGAGATGGTGGCCATGAATTCCACAGTGATGCTGACTTTCCGCAACAGGGGCACATTTTTTGGCGTCCATGTCTCCTCCACTACCTTAGATCTCTCCTTCTCTCAACTCACTGTAGCCTCTGGAACTGTAAGTACTAAACGAGTTCCATTTTAATTTAGATTGAAGATGCAATTTTCCAATGTAAAATTCAAAAAAGGGAAAAAATGACATAATAGGACCAAAATATGACAAATTGAGTTTTCCAATGAAAAATGAATGATTATAGTAAGTGAATAATAACACAAATTATGACAATTGATGTCATCTCAAACATGATGAGCAAGAAAATAGATTCTATCAAATCATGGTGTAAATAATTAACTTTGTACTTTATCAACTAGGTCTAGACTGAAAATAGCATTATCATAGGAAAGTTCTATGAAAATATGAGAAATTAAGGTTCAGTAATTATTATGAATATATGCCCATGTTGAAAAGAAAAATATCATTTATGTCCTTTCATGTTCCAAGTCTACCATTCTAACTAAAATCAGGCCCTCCGGCCTCCTCTTTTTCATCTCCCACAAATTGCGTTGACAATTGCTACGAGCGGTGGGGTTGTGGTGCAGTATATGAGTGGTAGACGGCCATAGATTAGGAAGGGTAAATTTTATTTTATAAATTTGAATGAAACTGTGGACATGTCTATTTTGACCAGTGTTAGTAAAAGTCAACATTTTTGTGTAATTTCTTCTATGAATTTTCAATAATAATAAACATTAGTATTTTATTATTGACAACATCATCTGATCGGGCTATTACAGATTAAAAAATTTTACCAATCGCGAAAGAGTCAGCGGCCGCTAACGGCGATGTTGCTAGGAAGCCATATTCCATTGTATGGAGGAGGAGCAAGTTTGAGCAGCCGGGATGGGAAGCCAATTGTACCGGTGCCGTTGACCCTCAATTTCATTATTCGGGGCAGGGCCTATGTATTGGGCCACTTGGTGAAGCCCAAGTTTCACAGAAGGGTCCAATGCTCCGTGATTATGGATCCCAAGAAAATGAGCCAGGCTCTTTCTTTGAAGAAGAATTGCACTTACTATTAAGTTGTGGGCTGGACCTATAACTGGGCTTTATAAAAGATTGTGTCCTGTTGGTATTATTTGTTCAGGCCTGTTAAAGGAGTCAGGTTTCCGGGCCTGGGCCTGGGTTATGGCCCATGATCCTGGAAATCCATGACTTGTATGCCCTATTGCCAAGTGCCTTTATTATTTCATTTTTATTTCTTTTTCAGGAAATCCGTAAAATTTCATACCCCAGTCGAGGTCTCAAAAAACGTAAAGCTTGAAGGTACATCAAGCTTAAGTGGTTTAAATGAAGTCAAACTATAAAGCATGGTTACCTTGTAAGACAAAACTTCAAGCTTTTCGAGTTTAGGCAAGGTCTAAATGAAATTTTCTAGAATACCATGGTAAACAATATTTTTAATTTTCACTATTAATCCTTATTAAAATAATTATTATATCCTTGATTCTTATTTTTCGTATGAGTCCCGTAACTTTCATTTTTCAACCATGTTTATTGCCTAAGACATATTGGGTCTTGCACTGTTCTATACGGTCCAAGAGTAGCCCATATTAGAAAAGGTGACACATCCAAAAAGGGGCCACTCCTTTATACCTCTAATTGTGATTATTTTTATTTTATCTTTTTAAAATATAATCATAATCTACATTTTAAGTCGTATAAATGTGTATAGATATAAATCATGTTGAAGTACAATGTAAATAAAAAAAAAACCCCCATACGTCGGAATCAAACCTAAGAGCTTTAGGTCCTAGGCCTCTAATTGTGATTATTTTTATAATTATATGTTGAGGAAAAACTACAATACTTGTGTTATCAAGAGTTTAGTACTTTAGATCAATTAAATTAAGTCACTTGTAAATTGAATTCTCCCAATTAATCAAATAATCGATTGCTCTACATGTAAGTCTCAGTGTTCCATTTATTCGTAAGTATAAAACCCGATAGTATAATAATAATAATAATAATAATAATAATAAAATAAAATCGACCACAAGCAAAATCGCAGAATATTAGACAAATGTTGGTCAAACGCAGCCCAACTAGTGGAAAGCCAGGTCACAGAGCTTCTAAATATATAATTAATTTTGTATTTCCATTTTTAGGTACAATGGTGTCACTTACTCACCTAAATGGGTTGGCAACTGCATTTGGAAACAAAATGAAAATAATTAAAATAAGTTTTTTTAAAGTGAAAATAATTAAAATAAGTTATTCATCATACTAGACAATAAGATAGTGAATTCTACTGTCACCTAATAATAATCATCATCACAGCCTTTTTTTTTTTTTGAGGGATTGTCATTACAGCTAAATTACATAATAATAACAATCTTTGACATTATTATTCAATTTTTATTATAAGCAATATACGCCGAAAATTATGCAAAGAATCATCACAAGATTGAGAGGGGGGAAAAGGCATAAAGAAATGTTGGCGGTCCGACAGTTCATATGTCATCTTCTATCTATCACAAAAATCAGACTTCCATAATTCTTAAAGATTTCTTGTGATTCGAGAGCCGTTTTTCTTTTAACAACTTGCAAACTGGCCTCCAATATGTGATTCACTGTCCCCGAGATCTTCGGCACAGAAAACTCTGCCGCTATTTCATGTCTGCTTCTCATACCTGTAACTTTCATTAACTAACTGAGATTATCACTAGTCAATTCAAGTACTAATTAAACATGTAAAAATGTACTAATAATTAAGATCTTAAAAGGGACACTAATTCTATCCCCGCATGGTGTCTTTGATTATACACCAATATTTACTTGAAAACGATGCATAAGTTTGGTATATTATTAACAAGTCACATGTAGTAATCTTTAGTTAGGCAAAGGTTGCAAGAATGCAGATACACTTGCATTTTGCTGCATGGAGACTTGACACAACACTTGCAAATGGACTGTGGGTAACTTTGCATGTGAAGTTAGATACAAACGCTTTCTATTTCACATTAATTATCAACTAGCAAACAGGATTACAAGAAAATATCGTTACATTTCGATTAAGACCACGCAACAAATCGGTTCATGGAAAAAGGTATGCTTCAGAGCCCGACTGCTGGCAAGGTAGAGGCCTACCTTGCTTATGCTTCACTTGACGTCTTGATTTAAATGCTTGAATTATACAGTACTGATGCTAACAAAAAGAAATTTTTTTTTCCTTCCCTTTTTTGGGTAGAGAAAGGTTCATTTTTAATTATTATAGGTGAACAAACTTCAAGCTGGATCTGATTTATTTATTTTATTTCTTATGTTATCTTTGGGTTATTCCATTGATCTGGATTAAATAGAAAGTTGCAACCCCCCAAGTTGCTAGAAAGCGGCAGAATCCAAGTAAATCATGCAAGTGAACACTGTGCAATTGGGGCAAAATATCACATCACTGTTGACGAGCGTCTCCATTGTAAAGTCAAGATAAAATGTCTTGACTTAAAGTTTAACACGAGAGTGATACGCATAAAAAAATTTAATAGGTCTCATATGTTTCCTATTTTCTTTTGATTTTCTTTTTCTTTTAATCACTTTAATATCTTGTTCCCCACCTTTTCTTCATCATGTAAGGTGTCATGTCATTTATCTATATTTTTCTTCGTTCTCTCTACTATTATTTTATTATTATTATTTTTAAATTTGTCTAAGTCTCTCTTAGGGACGCATAAGGAGCCAACCAGCTCAGAGTCGAGTCCCAAATTGAGAGGTGAGCTCGAGCCGAGCCGGCCCGTACGGTGCTCTAGGCCAAAACGGACAGGCCAGTATTACGGGCCATCAAAGGCCCGTGTACGTAGGCAGTCAAAAGCCTGTGTGAAACTTAAAGGGAAAAAAAACCATTTTTTATTTGAAAAAAAAAACTCACGTTTAGAGCTTGTCAAGCCTCAATTTCTTGAGAGAGTTGAGCCGGGCATTTTAGGCTCGGAATCAATAAAGCCCTAGCTGAGCTCAAGCCCAAATCCAAGAGAGTCGAGCCAGTTTGGCTGGGCTCATTGTCAAGGCTAGTCTCTTTCTTCTTTTAGATCGGAAGAGCACGTCTGTTTTTTTTATTCACTTTTCTCTATCTTTCCATTTAATTTCTCTTTTTTTTCTTTCTATCTCTTTCATCACTTAAGACATTTTACTTTGACTTTGTATTGCATTGGGAATGCTCTAAGTGCATCCACGTTAGTGTTGTTAGATTTAATTATCTACATAAACAATAAAGTAGGATTTTAATAATTATTAAGTGTCATGTAAGAATATTAAATTTAGCTATTGATATCTAACAAATTAATGGTGTTAAACTAACTTTTATAATTTAACTTTAAGTTAAAAGTGAGCTATAACTAAATTAATTTAATATATGAACAATATAAAAAATAAAGAAAATAAATATGATTGGCCGCACGAGTTGTTAAAATAATTGTTAAAATTATTGTTAACTGTAATAATAAAATTAACAAGTTGTTAAAAAGATTCTTTTAAGAGTATCTACATTGATAATGTTAAAGTAGATTGTTAGTGGGGTTGTTAGTTAACAACTCAAAAAATAACCTATATGGGTGGTGTTAAAGTAGTTGTTAAAAACATTTAATTTAACAAATTAGTTTTATTGTTAAAGTTAACAATAAACTTAACTAACACTTTATGTGGTATTATTTCTTCTTTTTTTATTTTAATTAAATTGGGATCAGCCTACTATTTGACTATTGAATTGATTATTAAATTTAATACTCTTAGTTAGAATCATCAATATGATACAAATTAATAGTTAAATTAAACATGCTTAGGTGTCTTTTAACAATCACTAAAAAATCTACTTTTTACTTGTGTGGATAATTAATTTTAATACTATCAATATGGATGCTCTAACAACTTTATTAAGACTACTAATATAACAATTATATTTTTGAGTTGTTAACTAATAACTTTACTAAGATCTTAGTTCAAGGCTACCAATGTAGATGCTGTAAGAGTATCTCCAATGTATAGTCAATGTCGAATGTCATGGATCAAAGTTTAACATGAGATAGATATACACAAAAAAATTGATGGGTCAGATCGGAAGAGCTTCGTATTTTATTTTTCTTTTAATCACTTTAATCTCTTTTACCCCTCTTTTTCTTCACTTTTTCTTCATCGTGTGATGTGCAATGTCATATATCTACATTCTTCTTCACCATGTCAATCATTATTTTATTATTATTTTTGAATTTGTCTCTATGTCTCTCCTCTTTTTTGAATTTTCCTCTATTTTTATTTACTTTTCTCTCTCTTCCCATTCAATTTCTCTCTCCTTTTTCTCTTTATCTCTCTCATGTTGAATTTTGAGCCATGACATTCGACCCTAACTAGGCATTGAAAATGCTCTAACACTTCCAATTCTGCAACTCACAATTTTGCAAGAAAATCTCATGGTTTTGAATTAATGTTAGTATCATTTAATTCTCAAAATTGAAGTGTACAATCTAAGTACCCAGATCGTTACTATATACCTATCAATTTTCTGTACAAGACAAGAAATAATCCTCAAAAATGAAAATTTCTGCGCCTGGAGAATTAAATCATTCAAAAAATATGAATATGACTCCTCTGCTTTTTTTTTTTCACCTAATTGTGATCCAATCATCTGAAACAGGCCAATCGGCACTGTGGTGGCTGAATAGCCCCTGCAGCCTCTCCTCCGCCAAAATGGACCAAGACCCGCTGCTCATATTCGGGTTGCCCGAACACCATAATTCAGATTGTGGTAAAGAATCGGGCGACGGAAAACATGTGGTGGAACTTGAAACTGACGAAGCCCAATCGGTAAAATCAAATGGGCATCTCGGGGATGTGGACGCGACATTTTGAGTATCATCAAAATCTTGATTTGCAACAAAGGGATGATTTAGAAGCATCTCTGCTGTCCATCTTTTACTGGGATCCTTCACGAAGCATTTTTCAAGAAAATCTTTTCCTTGTACGGATAAATTCGCCGGAACCTCAGGCGCCTCGTTACCAACCCCAATTCTCATCAGCAGCGCCGCGAAGTCGGAGCACTGCCAAACCGGTTTTCCGGTGACCATCTCCGCTACCACGCATCCAAGTGCCCATATGTCGGCAGGGTAACCCTGGTCGCCTCCGGCCACCATCTCCGGTGACAAATACAGAGGAGTCCCGCGCAATTCGAAACTCAAATCCTTGCCTTTGTCAACCACAACTTTCTTCGCCAATCCGAAATCCGCAATCTTTACCCCACCATTTGCGCACAAAAGAATGTTCTGAAGCTTGATATCGCAGTGAACATAACCAATTTTGTGGATATAGAGAAGCCCTTTTAGCAGAGCTTTAGTGTAACACCGCACTTCAGACTCCGGCAGCGTCTGATCGCGTGAATTCTTCATCTTATCAGCCAAGGTGCCCCCGGAAGCATACTCCAGCAATACATTGTATAACTTCTCACCATTTTCATAACTAAAACTTTCTCCAAAACACCCAATAATTTCCGGGCAGTCTCTGAGCTCGTCCAATACCAATTTCTCGTTCATCAGTGAAGCAGCGTGGGAGGCCCCACAAGATTTCACGGCCATTAATGGAGAAATCTGGGAGCTCTGATTTCTGGGTACTGCTAAATTAACACTCCCAAAACTTCCACAGCCCAACTTTTCGCCGCGAACCCAATCCATTCCTCCGTTTGGATTCAAGATCGAAACAATTGAATTTTCTTACAGAGTGCTTTTTGCTTGTGGGAAGAACAAAAACAGAGAACAGAGGTCTACAACAAACGATGACGGTGGGGGGACTTCCATTTATATACGAGGAATTTGGGTCCTCCCTGGGTTGGTTTACATTCATTGTATGTAGAAACGTGCGAGTAAGGTTTGTTTAAACAACATGAAAGCACGTGATAACGAGGATCTTTCGCGGGACTGCGATATGCTTCCCGCGTTACGGTGGGAGAATAATTTAATTATTATTCTTCTTTTAATTTAACAATTATTATCACGCGATTTTGATTTTCTTTAATTAATTAGCTTGAATTTTGTGTGTCCTAATAATAATAATAATAACTAATCGGCCACTGGCCCACTAGTATTTCAACTTGCTATTATATCCTTAATTAGAAAATATATTCACACATTTACAAGGAACGCCCTCAGTTTTAATACCTAATATAAAATTCATATTGAATTTTTAAAGGTTGTTTAAAACTATTTGAATATATACTGTATAATGAGAGGCTAATGGGTTGGTGTTAATTTGGAAGTTGGACGACAATATAAAGAAGAAATAACCATTCTCATTAACTTGAAGTGTTGTGTGAATATATTACGTGAACAATATTATTAGATCTAATAAATAATGTGAAAAAAATATACTGTATTTTTTAGTTTCTTCAATTCTACTCAACTTCTATCCTTGGATTAGATTGGATAAGAAGCCAGTATGAATTATTAGGTAAAAAGTGCTTTGGTAGAGCGGATTTCGTCGTGGAGAAGAAGAAGAATATAGTTAGGAAAAGGGCATTTGTTTGAGGATTCATGTGGATATTGTAGTTGGCTTAAGATATAGTATTATTCCATTATTTGGATGAAGTAATCAACTACAGCATGATATGGCTCGTGTATTTTTATTATTATTAATGAAAAAATAATTAGTAATGTCATTACACGATTATTAAGTCTGAATGGAATTGTCAAAGGGAGACTCATAAAGGATGCTTAGTTTGATTGGGACTGTCAACCCTTTATTAAATGAAAAATACCACTTGTTATTTCAATTTGCGAGCCTCGCGGAATAAATAATTGGCATGATTTGACCGTTGTTAGTTAGGTGTTTTACATTAGTTGTTTGATTCTCACTGTGTTTTGTAAAGATTTAAAAATAGAGTTGTTTATAAATAAATTTAAAATTCAAATTTTGTATAGGTGGCTTGATGTAATCGTATAATGTGGAGTTATTAATTGAAATGATGTGAAAACTTACATCACATTAAAGAGGTGGCTTAATGGTGTGTTACTGTGTGTCTAAAATTTGAAATTTAAATGGGTTGATAAATCAAGACAAATTATGAAGGGTACCGGTGCAAAGTGAAATATATATATATATATATACTTTCTTTACGTAATTTTGTAATTTGTGACTTACGAAGGTCATAGGCACTCAACGCATGAATCCATATATTTTGGTTTTGCCTTTTGTAAAGACTCTCTGGCATCTAATTACAAGTCACTTAATCAACCAAGTCAATAGAACGTTAAATGATCTTATCTTAACTTCTTTTAATTAGATTGTTAATAGGGAACGGTTGTTTAACCCATTCATAATCATAAATAAATGCATGTAATTTGAAAGAAAACTCAAGTTTTACCAATTAAATTGAATACCCTCAACTTCAAGAATTTCCATTGGGATCGATTAACACGTGCACATTATAGCGAATCAGATATATCAAAATGATAACATATTGAAAGAAAAGACTATTAAAATAAGAAAAATGTTTACCAACTACAAACATCTGAAAAAAAATATCTTGTTTCCAACCACATTTCAAGTCAAATCTGAATGACAAAATCCAAGTTCTCGAATCTAACATATACCATTGAGTTGAACCCATCTTAGATGAATTAATTTTTAAAAAATCGGCCGTGCTTAATTAGTGGCAGAATGGCGGTAATGATAAAAGGAAAATAAACAAGAAGACAAAAACCAGAATCCCAGGAGTAAGTGCCAATAAAAAGTACAACATGCAATTGTGTGAAACAAAAGAAATGTCATGATTTTCCTCAAGCAAGCTAGAAAAAAGCAAGCACCCCTAAATTCTTTCTAACCGACTAACCATATAAAACAGCCTGTCACATACGGGATAATTTCTTGTACTTCAGTAATATCTAAACTCGTTTCTCTAATCAAATACAATGCTCAAAATAAATAAATACACAAGGCCTTGCGCCAATGTTCTCCACTTAGTTAATTTACATTTCAGAAGAGCACTTAAATTAAGTCTCAATTATGGGACATTAGATGCTATCTTTTTAATTTTACAATTCAAAGAATATAAGGGTGGAGATAGTGACTCGAACTCGAAAAGGAGATAAGTTTACCACTTGAACAAGTCCTTTTAGTCAGGAGAGTATACATTGTTATCTCATAAGAAACAATTTGATGTTTTCTTATAATTAATATAAACATAAATTTTTACATCTAATAATCTTTTTCTTTGGAAGCATGGACCTTACAATAATCTTTTAAAGCATTGATCATGTGTAACATATGAGTATGACCCACCTCATGGAATTCCCTACCTCAGCGATATGAAACTATTTATATTGCGTAGAATTTGATTAATTAGTTTAATCCAGTTTGATTATTCACATGGAACTTGCAACCTGTTTTCATCTTTCACCCTGTCGGTGATGGATGGGAAGGTTTAACAACATCCACAACTTCTAAATATAATTAGAAAAAATTATATGTGTGTATCATCATAAATGTATCACGTGTATATGAATTTGTATTTGCAAAAAATATTAGATCAGATATATTGCCTTTCTGGACGAGTAGTTATATTCGCAAATACATATAACGTGTACTAAATGATAAAAGTCTAACCAAATGTAAAAACACATATAACCTGTTGATAATTTTCAAGAACTTCTAGGGAATTGATATAAACATAGTTCTTTAAATTGTATAATAATAATCAAATTGAGTAGGGTAGCGAGATCACGTATTTTGGTCTGTGAAACACGAGGAGTCACATGTTGGCACGTTATTTTTAATTAAGGTAAAAACCATACAAATTTGAAAAAATGATTGGTTGCAACGAAGGTTGCGTTCGTGCTAATGGCGGAGCCAGGAGTTATTAGAGGACTGGACCGGAAGGGTGAGCCGTATATTACGTACGGCTAAATTACCTTTATATATAATTTTTTTTTTAAAAAAAAACAAAGTAAACAAGAGATTTTCCAATTTAGGGGGGTCTGAGGCCCGGCATAGCCCCCTAGCTCCGCCAGTGGTTCGTGCATCTTAGTGGGACCAAAGTAGGGGGATCAAATCTTAGCCTTGCAAATTTGACAATGTATGTGAACATATATTTTATAACATCTATTTATTTTTTATTTCACATGGTGCAATGTTGACCCGAAAACGTAAAATCTCCAGTTGAAAGGGAAAAAAATAAAAGATATTTTATGTTTATTGACTACTCAAGAACTGCAACTGCTACATATTCTTGACTCTAGTAAACACTAACAACGACTACGTTGATTTCAAAAATGGAAAATTCTTTCTTTTTTAAAAGGATAGTGTTCAAAATATTTAATATAGATTAAACTTATAAGTTGCTTTGTTTTAAATTAATTAAGATAGTTTTACGTATGAGTTAGACCCTATCCATTTTATTCTAATTTAGTCGGGTCAAATTCAGTTCAACTTGTGTGTTCTGAGTTGTTGCAATATAACTACATGAGTTTCAGTACCCCACTTCAAGTAATCTTTTTAACGGTCTATCAAGTTTTGATCAAGGGGGAGTTGACTTCTTTTAATAGTATAACTAAAAGATCAGGCTTCTTCTTGCAGTCTCATATTTTATGATGAATTAGGGAAAGTTGAATAACCGAAATATTCAACTTGCAAGGTTCTTCTAAGTGCTAATTGGTTACTTCAACTGCAGATCCCACTTCCATTGGGGAAAACAAGTTGCAATTAATTTTAGGTTTCTTTTCGTTAAATTTAGTGTTGTCCGAATATCGAAATATTAAAAGTGTGAAAGTGAGCACAGAATGGTAGGAGTAAGCAGTAAGTAGTGAGTGGGACAATCTCCAAAGCTGCACTCACGTGGTCCCACCCAATCCTGGTAAGGCTGACCAAAGCCCCCGCCGCCCCTGCCCACTGTATACGTCTCCAAAATAACACTAGTCTCGTCCTCTTACCATTAAGTTCTAAAGAGTAAGGTGAGAACTTTTGGCAACAAGAGACATTCCAGAACTATGTTACACTTTCTTGTCGAGTCACATATTCGGTTTCTTGACATTAAATAATTATTTAATATATTAACAAAAGCATCCTTAGCTATATTGAATTAAAATGAAATATGTGTAAAAAAAGACATATACCCTTCATTCCAAGGTTTAGGGACTTGAACCTGGACGGTTTATCTGTTTCAACTTTTAAAACTACGATATATAACCGATTGAGAAAGACAAGCAACAAGAATGCTTGCAACAGCAAGTGTACAGTTTTCGATCAATTAACGTTGGCCCACATTCCTATATCTAGATTTGGGAAGTTGTAATGAAATAGTGTACATCGAATGTGGAACTTATTGGGTCAATCATATCCCTAAATGGTGTACTAATGGTGATTATTACCTAACTCTCAGCAAAATTCATCCACTCGAATTCGTCATTTAGCAACTGGAACGAATGAATGGTCAAATAAATATCTCGTTCAATTTTTAAGTAGACTTTTCATCATATTCTCCAAACAATTCTTCAAGATTGGGGTTAGCACACCAGAACGGATAAATAAAAAATGTATTACAAAATTGAATAATCTGGCAAGACGTGAAACTTCAGCCCGTGTTAGCTTTCCAAATTAATAGAAATATAATATACAACAAATAAAAATGAGAGACAAGATATCGTACATTGGTTGCAAGTTGCAAGTTTCCTTTAATTAATATGTGAACAGAAATAACTTGATTAATTAACTTTTGTTTCAAAAAGAATAAAAAATCCAATGATTTTGTCCATTAAAAAAACATAGGTCACGAGTGTGTCACATGCATACACGCAGTGAACCGGGGGGGAAAGAGCGGAGGAAATTCATATTATATATTATTCAGCCGCAAACGTAAGATGTGAGGTTGACGGAAGGAATTGAAATAGCGAAACTGAAGGCATCAGCCACCAGGCATGTGGGGACTCAGCGCCGACCCCTATCTATCCATAAACAAAGCCGTCAGCAAATTCAATGGTGCTTTTCCTTTCAGCAGTCCACTTGATCCAATTGTGCCTTACCTTTGCCTATACGTGAACCTAGCTAATAACAATTCTTTAAAATATATTGCTTCTCAGATTTTAATAAAAATAAAATCAGAACCGTCTTCGTTTGTTGTAAACATGTTAGGTATAACTTATGTTGCCTTGCCACAAACTAAAGTGAGTGTTAATTAAACTGAAATGAACCAACCCTCAACAACTTTAATTGACATGATTCAATCATGATCTCATAGAGATGCCCATGTAATTTGCAAGATTTAACACTACTCAGTTCGTTTTATGTTGTGATTCCTTGTGTGATTCACTATGCATAACATGGAAGAAGTCTCATTCATTCACAAACTTAAAGATTTATTGTTGCATTTTTTACTGTCTATACTTAATTTTATAAAACATGCTAGAGTTTTCTCAGTTAATACTACTATTAATTTTCTTCGTATTCAAACGAGGCTAACACTTGTAAACATCATGGAAAACCTGAGCCAGTCAACGCTGGTAGTTGAATTATGACAAAAGGCAGGATGTACTAAACAACCAAAAAAAAAAATGGTGCTAGAAACGGATATATGTCAAATGTTTCATTTATATGGATTTTTAGTGTATGGGTGGGCGACAGAAGCAGTGGAGCCAAGCCCATGAAGAGTAGCTATTACCTCACTCTCAACATGTTTTTCTATTTTTCTGAAAAGGTCCTCTCTCTCTCTCTCTCTTAACATTAGTACGCGGCTTTAATCGTTATTTAACAACTTGAAGTATTCAATTGTTATCTCGATCAAATTTTAAGTACTTTTCATGGTTTTTTTTTTTCCAAACAGCTATTTAAGATTCTGTTTAGCACATCTTTTTGATTATTATAATAATTATAAGAGGTTGTATAGGAGTTGAATTGAATATTAATGAATAGTATGAGACAGCTATCCAAATACTGTTAGACCATATGAGTTTTAGTGATCACAACAAATTAGATAAATATAATTTAGTACAAAATTGAATTAAAGTGAGGCGTACAAGATATAAGCAGCCCTGTTCCAGTGTCCAGTGACACCACCCAACGTGTAGTTGCGAGTGATAATCTATATATTAATTAAATGAGATGTGATGCGGTAAGGTTTTACCGTGATTTTCCCGCGCAAACTGTTATAAGTGGGGTTATAGTTTTCTTTTTATCTCTGTTGCTTTTACCACATACGGTCAAAATTCATTGTTAGCCATTTAGTAATTATTATTTAGTAATTATTTCTTTATTTGGATCTTTTTTCTTAAACCCTTTGGCTGCTTATGAATCAGATTCTCTCTCTCTCTCTTCACCCCCAGTTCCCTTCGAAATTTAGAGAGATATATGTTGTTCAAGAATCTTTCTCACAAGTTTTATAATTAAGTTTGCGGTACCTGTTATCGCATTTTCCCGTCAAAACTGTTTTAAGTGAGACCACTGTAGATTTTTTATAATATGTTAGGTAAATTCTACAATAAATTATATATTAATATTTCCCTATTTTTCAATTAATTATGGATTATCATCCTTATCTACGAATCTTCAAGAATCTTTCTGACAAGTTTTGCAAACCCTTTCTAATTTATTATCTTTATTGATAGACGAGTGGGATCTTAAATTCGAGATGATTGTATCTTAGCTTCTTAATATTCTTCTAGATTAATCTATATTGAAATTTTTTGATTTTCTAAAATTTTTTAATATATATCTTATCTAAGAAGTATATTTCATAATTTGTATTAGACTATTATCTTTTTAGTTGATGTATTAATTTTTAATTAGTTTTTATATTCTTTTAAATTGAGTCCTTATTACGTTACTTCTTTTGTATATAATAAATATGGTTTAATTAACATTTCTTAGTTTACAAAATTCACTTATGGTAGTCAATAAGAAAAATAAAATATTTAGTTTCATGAGGTATAAGAATAACAATGGGTTGGGTAGGGATTGAGTATGCTACACCCCGTTATCCTACCCATCAAAATTTTTTCTCTATCCCTACTTAAATCAGGGACTGGTCAGGGATTGACTGGTACAAATAATTCATATTACCCATTTATTGGCTAATTTAAATATATTTATATATTTTTATTTTCATTTTTTTTAAATAAATTGTATTATAACCATTAAAATTGCAATTGAAATTACTAAGTTTTCTTGATAAGTTTTATCATATTTTTACGTTTCAAACTATTAGAATTTTAATAAATATTTTTATTTTTACCAAAGAACAATTAAACAGGTCGGGTACAACTAAAATTTATCGTAACCTTCTCCGGCCCATTGTTAAGTTGGGTGATTTTTTTTGTCTCATCCCGACCTAATTACCTTGTTTAGTTGGGTATTTCCCGTCTTAATAGGATCGGGTACTCGTACGTATCAAGTTTGATGGCTTTTTATATATTCTACTAAGGTCACTTAATAGCATTGCATATCGAGTAAGTATATAATAATTATTAATTAATAAGAAGTTAATTAAAACACTGCAATTTAATGTGATTAATTATACATTACTTAATATTTTGTACTAATATTAGATATAATTTTATTTGTTATCTTTCCATGCAACACACATGTGAAAAATCTAGTAATAACATTATTATTGACTCTTTTCATAAGGCGTTTTGAAGTGCAAAACGGAATTTAGTTATTTATTAGACACCGCAATTGATATTATTTTGAATTATAATTTAATAACCCGTGTTAGTAAAATTTGTATATTTGCTGAGCCAATGGTTGAAGAAATCATTGATGAAAGTGAAGAAAGTCTTAATACTGAAACTCCTCATACTCCTCCTTAGTTTTCTTAGTCCTCTTTAGGAAATTCTTCCACCAAATTCACTTTTGATAATATTCCCCCTTCACAATAGAAGAATCAACTTTATGAAATACTGGCATGAGCTTATGCTGAACTAATTAAGCCAAACATGACAAACGCAGCTGTCATCCTAACCTGTGTTACTAGATTTTTTGAATTCCTTAGAGATTGGTATATCAATATTGGAGATTACAGACAAAGACAGTTATTACAGACTTACACAGTTGATAATTTCTTCATAATACTCCACAATGAGTTACCAATTAAACAAATAATTAAGTGCATAATTTTAATATCTATTAAATTAAATTGTCAAAATTGGCTGCAAAAAAAATATTAAATTTTCAAAATCAAGCAATACATGAAATGTCAAGCCCTATTAATTTTCAAATTAGAAATAGAAATATAATAATGAGTACAAATTACAAAATGATGGAGAATCTTCTCTTATGATTCTCACCAACAACATATTGTGTGGGTTTTGGCCAATATTATTGACGTCAAATGAGTCGGTTTTACACAAACGAGCACAAATGACTTCAAGAAATTCTCGACGTGAGTAACCGTTTATAGATAACTACTTCTTAAAAACAACTATAAGCAAAAGAAATGTAGATGGAACGGTTATCCTCTTATAAAATCCCCATTAACCCAAAAAAAAAAAATAATAATAACAATAAAAAAAACGTCACGAGTCCCTTACATGCATACATGCACTGAACCCAGAAAAAATAAGCCGAAGAAATATTTTAAGGAAGGAAAAAAAATTAAAAAATCATTTGGCCGCAATCGTGAGGTAGACGGCATTTGAAGCCGTCAGGCAATGTGCGGACTGAGCACTGACCCTAGTCAATAAGCAACGGCAGTCAGTCAAGCTACTTGGATCCAATGAAAGTCTGCAAAGGAAAAATTAAAAAAAATAAAAAATACATGAACCTAATAATAATCTTATACAAGATGCATCCGAAATTAAGCCTTTGTTTGATACTCTTTAACAAAATACATTATAATCCCATTTACCACTGATTTGACTATTGATTTGACAACTAATCATTTATAACCACAAATTTCAAACTTCTATTAAATCTACACCACTCATTTCACCCTTTATAATTTCTCTTTATAAATCAACTACCATAAATTGAATCAAACATCCCCTAAAAGTGTGCTCGGCAACTATTTACAAATGGGCAACTATTTATAAATGGGCACCATTTTTAATGCGGTTTAAAATCTGAATTTTACATGTGCAAAATCTGAGTTTTAAATTCTTCCACCTATGCAAAATTCAAACGTTAAGTGGCATAAAAGATTATCCGAGCTATGCAAGGGTTACATTTTTTAAGGAAATGATATAGCCTCATACGTTTACTAACGCTATAAATAGTGTCAGACACATAGTTAGTATATATTTGAGACATATACATTAGTTGACAGTAAGCCGACATGAGATTGTTGTGATGTATCTAGATACACACATGACACAATGCATACGCCTGACGTCATTTTTAAATACAGACATTTTGAATTAGAGAAATGACATTTATACACACAAAGTGTACAATTTTGTACACATCTACCCCCTTGTATTTACTTAAATGTCTTCTATCTCATAAACCTTGAAATCACAACTCTTGAGTAATGTGTATAAATTCAAAAGTGTGTGTATAAAATTTATACACCTTCCTTATGTGTACAAATAGTAATTCTGTTTTGGATTATATCATTTCCTTCCATTTCTTTGGATTTTGCCTATGTTGAAAGCCACGTGTCCACTTTGGGCTACATTTATGTGGATTTTGCATACAGACTGATCCAAGCCCATGAAAGTGTTGGCTACGGAATGCTATCTGCTTGGGCTTGCCTCCAAATCCAAATTGAGGAAAGGGTGATTATATTGGCACTATAACTTTTACTAAATACACCACAAGTTAATTACATCAAAAGTCTTTAGTGTTTTAAAGTTATAATATTTATTCCATAATATTTTGATTGCATTTCTCATATTCAACTTGTAACCAGTTAGCAAATATTATATCTCTGACAACAATTTTCTCTCAAAACATTTGATAGGATGGTAAAAATAATTTATTCGCGCATCTCATTTTATACAAGAAAAAAAGAAAAATAATAACTAAAAAAAATTTTGACAAATTATTTCTTTATTTAAAAGTTGGCTAATATAAATTTTGAAAAGTGATCATCAAAACCGACATAAACGAAATGTTAATCATAAAAATATGTGGTAAAAATATTTGGAATGTAATTTTAACAATGACTATATATTAAGGACTACAATTTCAATTAAAATGTGGTGTGGATATAAAAAAGTGTAGTGTAAATATAATTAGCCTTGAGGAAATTAGAGAATAAAAATAGTTTTTTTATACTAAACTTAATTTTACCCCTTATATTGAAACTAATTGTAATTATACCCCTTTTTGTTATAAAAAATACCCGAATTCCTCTCTCTCTCTCTCTCCTTTTCTTATTATTTCTTTCCTAAAATATATTTTTCAAAAATAAAGTTTTACTTTTGAATATTGGAAGCAAGAATTATTTGAAATCTATTTATACTTATCATTATTCAATCATTAGGGTTCTAATTTCAGCTAACCATGGCCACACTCTCGGTCCACCACCACGGCACCATTCACGGTTCGCTCACCACGAAAAACCACCACCACTACAACTAGTAACTACCGCCATCTCTTGTAGCCGTCGTACCTTTCTCCTGTTTTCATTATCCACGCTGCTACCCGCTGTTGCAATTCGCCTCCATGCTTTTCAAATTATTCAATCCCACTACCACTCGACTCTCCAACTATCCTCCACTCGTGCCAATCATCACCTTTTGTTAGACATCTTCAATTCGTTTATGGAGGTCTTCATCACAAGAAAAAAGTCATCTTCAAGCCACGCATTCTTCAATGGCGGATTTTGCGCCTCCTTTCAATGGAGGTGCTGATTCGCACCTCCAATGAAAGGAGGAATTTGCACTTTTTTTTTTCTTTTTTGTTTTTGTCCTTTTGTTTCTTTTGATATCTTTTCTTTTAAATTTGTGTTTTGTTACCATGAGTTTGATTTTATTTGTGTTGTGCTGCCATCAATTTTTCATTTTTGTTATCACGAATTTTGTTGCATTTATTGGCATGATAACAATGTTACCATTTAGTTTATAATGTTTAACACTATTACCATTTGTTAATACAGATTTTTTGTATTTTGTTGCCATGATTTTTTTATTGTTACTTTATTAACATAAATTCTAGTGATTTTTTGAGGTTTTTGCAATGGCAACACTTTTCAAAAGATTTTTTTTTTCGGTGTGTGGATTTTAGTGTTAACAGCTATTTTTTAAAATGAATTCTTCCAATCATTTTTGGGGTTTTCTGGTTATTTCTTACTAAGTGGTGGTGCCAGCGGTAGTGGAGGTTGGCCAGCTGTTAAAATGGATTCTTCTGATGATTTTTGAGGTTTTCAGGGTGATTTGTTACGTAACGGTGGTGCTGACAACGGTGGAGGTTGGCGACAGGCACAAAGTGATGTGTTTTTTGATTGTTAAATATTATTAAAATCAATCTAATAATAATAATAATAGTTGAGTTTAATAAAAAATTAGTTTAGGTGTAATTTTACAATAAATAATAACGTTTATACAACTACTAGTTTTAATAATAAGGTATTATTTACATTCATATATATATAGAGAAAGTGGTATATATCAAAAGAAACCTAAAATCACTATATGTGTATAATTTATTGATAAGTAAAATCATGATTTCAATGTTTTGTTAAGCAATATACATTGTACATTAAAAATTTGAAAAACAGAAATAACAGTTAAAGGACACGCCCAGTGGGACTCAAACCCACAATCGCCTGATTAGAAGTCAGACGCCTTATCCATTAGGCCATGGGCGCCTTAATAGAGGCTGCAATCATTAACACTCTCCACGCTGCTAGTTTTCGTGCCTGTCGGATGACATGGATGGGTTTATGACTTTTATGTAGTACTTGAACCATGATACCAAATTAATTCTATTATGAAATGGAATTTGGTTAAACTGATATATTCACAATTTATTGATATTATTATAAGCTGGTTTTTCTTCCATGCGCGGCAGGAAAGAGAGTGTTAACAATGTCTTTTCAGTGAGAAATAATCAAATAAAATTACAACTTTGCCGTAAATAAAAATCTTGACTAACTTTTTGAAAATTTTGTAACAAAACTTTTCACTCATATAGCGTGTATTGATGCATATTATGTGTGTTTTAAATTCATGTGACATGCATATTCATATAAGCCAATGGGATGGAGGGTTTTGTAATAAAAATTTTCGAGAAATTTTTAACGCTATTCTTACTGTAAATTCAACTTTCAAGATTTTTTTTATTAACACATGAAGTCTTATTCGGTGATCTCTTTTAAGATTTAACTCATTTGCTTTGTAGATTCAAATATTCAAGAGCAAAATCTAATGTATGATATACAAAATAATAAATTGTACTCTTTCTTATATGTTTAGATTCGCCTTAGCCAAACTTGTTGAAGAAAAGATCGTGGCCCGACTGTACAACTAGACACTAGTACGTAGCAACGCTCTAAAGCAGAGAAATGATAAGGCATTACCAGGTGTGTGACATTATTATGGAGCCATACATAAGCACATGTGGCGCGTTTAGATATACGCCATATGGTGAAGCTATATGTATCTGAGTACGCATAACATTTATTTTAAGTATATCACATGAACGTATGTCACCTTACTTATCATTTCTCCTCTAAAGCCTACTAAAGGTAGTGAATTTGTTCAACTTGCAATGCCCAGCGGCCCAGCCTAAAAATAATTAAGATAACATACACCTCTAAACAATCAAACAAATAATATTAGGTTTTTATATCATATTGAGTATCATTGAAATTGAAATATAAGTATACAATGTATATTCATTTTTTTAATATATAAAATTGTCTAAAAATGTATTTTTGACGACAATTTATCATCTAAATATCAGAGCACGGGTATTAAACCATTAATTAAAGTCTAATACAAAGTTTTGTAATTCACGAAGAACGCCAGAAGCAACTCAAAGTCATAATTTTCAAATAGTCCATGATAATTTCCCAATCTGGTTACAAAATCAAATCTAGGTGACTAAGGGGGGTTCTCAATATAGAATTGATGGATTTTATAATTTGACATATCCTCAATTTAGAAATCTATGGATTCTATACAAATCCAGTATCTTTAATTTAGAATCCATTAGATTCTACAAAGATCTGGCATCTTCAATTTATCATGGCTTTTGTTGGAATTCATTAAATGGTGGAATTTTGTAAATTTTTATGGATTTTAACCTAGAAATACATTTCAAACTTTCTCTTTCAAATCCGACCTCCTACCGTCATATTCTCATTGATTTTTTGATTTTTTTAACCCCAAATAATGCACGAAAATTTTAATTATAAATTAAGGAAATATTTTTTTCCTTATCACTCTGAGTTTTTAGAATATTATTATATCACATTCTACTTGTATAAAATAAACTGTCAATGTCTGAGATAATATATATATTATCGTGATAACACATAGTTTATAATATATATCTCAAATCCCCTTTATAATTATAAATTGAGGAAGTACTTTTTATCTTATCACCCTAATTTTTTCCTTAAATGTTTTTTTTTTTTTGAAAAATCATAACAATTTATGCAAAATAATGAATAATGCTATTTATCTAAATTGGAGACCAGTCTAGTTGTCATTTCCATATTGATTGTTTAATGAATCAATGCTCATACATATTTATGCATTTTCATCAATTTCCCAATATAGTAATGCCAATTATCTCCCGTCTAGATAAATAGCATGATTCCAAAAGAATTGTCATTGATGAGATGAGAGACTATTTTTTCCTTAATTGCTTTTATTTTTGAAAAATCTTATCAATATATACAAAAGAAGTTTTCATGAATTAGATGAGAGATGATTATAATATGATATTATTAATAAGTCCATTCTAATTTCACAAGTAAATTAATACAACACAAGTAAATTATTCATGACATTAGTAAATTCTTCATTTTTCAATGATTTTATAACTGAATATCCAGATAAAAAGTAAAGGCAGATTATATAATTTTTTCTAGTACTTCATTTTTTCTTTTGGTACTAAAATATATCTATAGATTCTCTTCAAAAAATATATATATATATCTATAGATTGTACAACTGTAATAAAAAATTTCATTTGATCAAAAGAAAAAGTAATAATAATAACAACGTCAACAACAACAATAAGAAGAACAAGCACGAAAACAAGAAGTTTTTAAAATCTATTAATAAATTACATGTTAAGGACTTTTTTTTTTTTTGGAAAAAACACGTTGAGGACCTTTTAATTCAATAAATTCCACAAAAAAATCTACTAAAATTCATGGCATAGAATTCCGTGGAATTATACTAAAATCTATTAAATCCATAAATCTTTAAAAATCTATACAATTCTATGTTGAAGATGCGCCCAAGACTTTGATCAATAAAAATCTCAAGGCAACTGTTAGCTGTTACACTTTCAAACATTAATGCTTGAACAATCCAAAAGGAGAAAAAAAAAAAAGGAAATTTCACGACAATTTGATATGTGAAAACTAACAAATTTCAACCACAAATTAAAAAGGCTCTTCTTATCCTTTGTCACAATCAATTACAAAGTTGTGCATTTTGTGTCTACTATCTGATTCTGATCTGATTGTCATCTTCGGAGATGAGTACAATTTTCTACAAATAGCCAATGGTGCCAGCATTATGGGCCCTAGATAGTGCAGCAGTGAAATAGGCTCCATCTCCACCTCATAATTCCCTTCAATTATTGTGCTTTCCATAGATAAATTCTCAAAATTATTATGATTTATGCATGCTTTAATACTTGCCAGGTTGTGCAAATGGTGACATTTTCGCCAACTGGAACCCTTGAGGGACATATTTTTGGAAGACGAATAGAACACTAAGGCTGAGGGTTCGTCCCTCGGCTTTGATGGCCGAGTAGGATGTCTGTTTTGAGAAATTATTATATATTTTCCTCAAAAAGAAGAAGCTCGTTTTTGAGTCCTTTTGTAGGAATATTTCACTTGGGTTTGAATTATCCTCACTTTTATAATCTCAAATTATACTAAAAATTTGAGAGTTTCGCTAATGAGGCCTTAACTCGTTCGGTTAAGAGGCTAAAGGCTAAGTCCGAAGTTCAATTCCCAGTTTTCTACAGTAAAGACGTTGGATCTTTCACCATTTTATTGTTATTTGTAGTTCCCTGTTGTATTGTTGATTTATTTATGGTATGCTTTAATAGAATATATATATATATATCTATCTATGTACTTGTACCGATTCAATACAATTTGTAATTGTATATTTTTTAAAAAAAATGAGTGTTTCATTTTTCCCAAATTTTCATATTTATTCTTTCCCCGATTTTCCAAAGATACCATTTTTAGATCTAAGTTTTGTATTCCTTTCTCATATATCCTAAACAATAATACTTTACTTTTCTTTTGAAAATGTAACTAATTTCTTAATGTGCATTATTATCAACACGTGAAAATATACCAAAGAGATTATAGATGCATATATCTCATCTAAATAAATAGCATTATTTATAAAATAATTCAACTAATATATTAGAAAAATCATTACTAGATTTTATTTTTCCTACCATAAACATTCTCACAATGGACGGCACAATCTTTTACACAATATGTGCATGGCATGATCATTTTTTTTTCTAAAAAAAAGTTTTAAATAAATGAACATTAGATATATCATCTCATCCTGTGTTTTTATTAAAGTAATGATACTTGAACACCTCCAAATGCCCATTCTTAAATGACCATTTTACACCTCACCTAAAGGTCATTTTTACGTCCATGTATTAACCGAAAGTCCAAAACGCCTGCTTCTTTCCCAAGTCCCGTCTGCATTTTATAACTCTAAACAAACTCACACTTCCGGCATAATGGCCGTTCGGTGTCTGTCCGCCAACACACGAACCCGCCATCACTTCACCAGTTTGCTCACAGTGCACTTCCACTATTAAACGTTTCATTTCCAACAAGTAATGCATAAAATTCAGACTCTTCCTCCCAGCACCACCGTCGAGGACCAAGTTGGACATTTAGAAAATAAAGTTGGTGTGAAGTGCTTCTTTCATATCAGATACTCCCTCCGTCCCACAAAGATATTTATCATTTCTTTTTTATCCGTCCCAAATTATATTCCTCTTTTTTAAGTTAATTTTTTAATTTTCTAATATACCATTATTTATTATGCATAGTAATCAACAATAAAGAATAATTAAAGTGAAATATTAAATAAATCAAATGATATATTAAGAAATATATTGTTAAATTATTCATTTCTAATAATATTAAATAATGTTTTCTTAATCAATGTGAAAAATGAAAGGAGAATATCTTTTTGAGATGGAGGGAGGGGGTAATATGTTTCTTACTAAGTTGAGGTTATCATTTTTATTAAACTCTTTATATTGTATAAAAATTGAAGTGGCTCGTTTAAGGGGAAAAAAATTTGGAGTGGCTTACCAATGTTGAGTCTAGGCATAAAGAAATTTGAATATTAAAAGAGTCAATCTGAACCTCACAGTTTGGTGCGGTCGGCTACCTCAATTCTGTTTTTTTCCCCTCTTTTCTTTTTTTCTTTTTGCCCCCTCCTTTTCCTTGTCAAACCAACCTACCAGTCCGCCACAACCGACTTTCTGGTACATTCTTAGACCTTTTTTTTCCCCTAGGCCTTGAGTAGTGACGCACGACCCTAAAAACTTGGGTTAATTTCACAAACTGTTCCTGCTAATGAGTGAACCAACCTCACAAGTCGGCTAGATGTATGTACCGAACTCATCAGAGTCAAACTAAGCCAGTCAGTAGAAACGAGCAATTCTAATCATACACATGGGTGGTGACTAGATATACGTAGACGCCACCTATCGTTCGGACTAGACACGTGGAAGGTATGTTCCGAAGTACTCCACTTAGCCATTTCCCCCTATAAGTACCCCTCTCCCACCATGTTAATAGGGATTTTTTCCTTGGAGTCGTTTTTCCAACATTACAAGTTCCGAGCTACTTGTAAAGAGAGAAGGAAGGAACCAAAGAATAATCAAGGATCATTAAATTGTAGGGAACGGTTTAGTTCCAGCCTAAATTGTTGTCAACAGTTCCTAACCTTTATACTTTCTATCGGTCGGGTTTTCAATTTTTTTTTTCAATGTCGTAAGTCTCCAATCTTTCATAAATTCATTCATAAGGTCCTTTATGATATTTTTATACTTACTCTTTAAATAAAAACAAAAAAAATTCTTAAAATAATAAAAACAAAAAAGGAAATACATTTTTTTCTACATACTTAACTAACAACCATTCTAACCCTATCCTTAATATGTCAAAAAAAATGACAAACACCTGCAATATTTTTCTTTTTTGGGAAACCCTTATTCCTTTCCCTGTCATTTCTGATAGAAGTGAGACGAATAAGTAAATAAAATAATAATATTTAAATATTGTAACTTCCTTTTCCTTTCTTTTTTTTTTTTTTGCCTTATAATAAATAAACCAAACGTATATAACTCCGGAGGATGACCTAACTCTTTAGAATCAAAAGCAATTTTTTTTTTAATACACTAAGATACATAAATCCACGTATATGCAATTTACCCATAAGTGAGGTACTTTACTTCCAACCAAGTAACCAACCCCAACAACAAAAGGGGAAAAAAGATAAAAAGAAAAGAAAAAGGAATAATATGAAAAGAGGAAAAAGAAAAGAAAGACCTTATCGTATTTCAGGGCCTATGCCTCGACTAGTCAGCCCCCACCTGCCTCCGCCGGTGGAATTGACTTCATTGAGATTATTATTATAAAATCATCTTTGAAAATTCTATGTCCTTTCTAATGTTGCCCAATTAATTCAGGAAATAATATAATTTAAACGCATATATGACATGTACTTAGACACACAAGTTTGTGTTCAAATGCACGTGACACACGCGTTTATCGTCATTTTTGATGCTAGACACATGAGATTACATCATTTTCCCAACTAATTCAGTATCTACTTATTCAACTCGTCACAATTGCAAGTATTCTTGTAGTACTACATTTTTGTTTAATATAAATAACGAAGCAACCCATTCCTTATATATGATTTTGCACATAATAGAAACATATTTATTTATCGAAGATATGATTTTTCTAAAATTGACTCCTTTCAAAAATTATTTACTCAAACGGTGCGTGAAACACATTGGAAAAGATATAATTAAAAAAAATAAAGGATAGCTTTATTATTTAATTAATCAACTTTATGAAGCGACTAAGCAACCGCCAACAAGTAATTGTCCCAATTACTGAATGCCCACTGTGAACCACCGATGATAATTATGTATTTTGGGCACATGATCCCGGGTTTCATTGTTCCCTTGGCGGGTCCCCCGATTGACCCCCGTCCTTTCCTTTCTTCTTCCTCAAGTGGCCCTTTCTTTTTGCAAAAGTACATTATTGTATATCAAAGAAAACGTTTTCCATGAGCAAAATGATTGCTCCATGCCATGCATTATATTGCATTATAAATACAGGCCAGCCTTTAGCATCTGGATGAGTCAGTGGAATTGTCCTGAAAAGTACTCTTAATTATTTCTTAAAATTTGATCTGCATTCCATCTCTGTCAACATGGCTTCCGACTGCAGCAAGTCTTTTTCCAGCAATTACATGCTTCTGAACCCAGAAGAAGCTAGGCTACACGATATCGTGAACTTATTATTTTCTAGCGATGTCGGAAAAAGAAAATTTGTGGACTGCCCAGAAGGGACTCATGAGTCATTCCGTAGGAGATGGATTATATTTGTTTCCATATTGGCTCAGAAGGCTTTACAGAAGAGTTCCAAAACCATGGCCTCCTTTGGCTCCGCCATGGAGGAGTGGCTTAATTTGCTCTCAACTAATGGCAATATTTTCAAGCTAATGCTCAATTATATTAAAGGTATAATAATATATATATGCATGGTTATTTATAATATTTTTCGATAATTTTCAATATATATGATGTGTGCAAGTTAACGCAGGAAGGAATTTCAGCATTGTTATAAATAGAGTACCTTAAGATCAAAAATCAATAATAATAATAATAATAATAATAATAATAATAATAATAATTGTTGTTGATGGTGTTGTTGCTGCTTCTGCTGCTCTTATAGTAGCGTTTTGTTATTTGAATAAAATGACAAGTAAAAAGTTAAACAAAATTAACACATGACAAAATCCTATTTTTAAACAAATCACGTCACTTTTACCTCAATGATAATCACATAAGCCATATGTCTATTTTATCACCCTCGGTCTAATAGTAACCATTTCATTTACTAGCAAGGGTAGGGAGGGACCCCTTTCATGCACCGATATTCAGGGATATTTGAAGTTGACCAAAAGTCAAAATTTTGCAATTAAAAAAATTTTAGATGGAAAACATTGACCATATTTTCTAGTATGTGTAAAGGTCTCATGTTATGTATTATATTGCAGGAAGTGACAAGTTAAAAATATATATGAATATACTGCTTATTTGTGCAAATCTAAATTGATCAAGAGAGAATTTTCATGCGCAGGGAAGGTAATATATCCAGAGAAAGATTCAGAAACATTCTGGTCATTTATCGGAAGTATAGACACTCGACTCAAATTGGATGCCAACATTGGGTGCCAAGACGCAAGATACAACGCGGCACTTTCTGCTATGGCTTCAAAACTGTCCTACGAAAACAAGGCATTCATAGAATTTACTGTGAAAAACCACTGGCAGGTATTGTAAATAAGCTACTCAATGAGCGGTGGATATATATGTATATATATGTGAATCGTATAAAATAAAATATGTGAATATATATGATTAATGTGATCATTTAAATAGAGCATAGAATGCTAATGATACCAAAGGCTAATTGCTTCATAGTTACCAAAAATTGGATGAAGTTTTTGTGCCAAAAGTGATCTAGGCCAAGCCTCGGGTGCCATAAGTTCCCAACTATTGGCCGTGCCTCTAGCATAGATGATCAATTAAGAAAAAGAAAATGTTCTCCCTATTAGCGCTCGTATGTCAGTATGTCACTAGTCCAGACACTAGAGATGCCTAATTAATTAATGATGGAAATCATTTAAAAATTAGTTTTCTCTAAATAATATTATAATAATAATGTTATAATAATAATATTTTTCAATTTAATAAGCCCCAGTTAAACAAGCGTGACTAAATTAATGGAAAAAAAAACTAAGATGCCTTTTTTTTTTTGGCCCCCTTTCTTTTGGCAGATGGATTTTGTGGAAGCATACGACTTTTGGAATGGTGAGCCTCAGTTTCTCGTGAATGGGATCAAAACGTTCTTATATAATTGATACAGACTTCGACAATTTTTCTTCTAAAAGAATTTTAGCTAAAAGAGCTAATTAAAATTTGTTTTTCCTTTTTTTCTCAAATTATTATACTGGCAGCTTACCAAGAGAAAGCTACAACACAAGCATTCATCCTTCAAGACAGAGGAGAACTAATTGTTGTGGCTTTTCGTGGTACCGAACCTTTCGACGCAGATGCATGGTGTTCAGACTTCGACCTCTCTTGGTACCATCAGCTACTCCCCGTAAAGTTTTAGAAGTTTAACCCCAAACATACGTATCGGACACACTTATATTTTTTCAAATTGTGTCTTCAACAGGTACGAACTTCCTCAAGTAGGAAAAGTTCACGGGGGATTCATGAAGGCTCTAGGATTGCAGAAAAACACCGGTTGGCCGCAAAAACAAGCCGATGACCAGCCGGAGACGGCCTATTACGGCATTAGAAAAAAACTAAAAGAACTTCTAAAACAAAGTGATAAGGCAAAATTTATAGTGACTGGCCATAGCTTGGGGGGAGCATTGGCTATTTTATTTCCAGCCATCTTGGCATTGCACAATGAGGAATGGCTTTCGGATAGATTAGAAGAAATCTACACATTCGGCCAACCTCGAGTAGGAGATCATAATTTCGGAGAATTTGTGAAAGAAAAACTGGAAAAGCACAATATTCATTACTACAGGTTTGTCTACAGTTTTGACATGGTACCGAGGTTGCCTTACGATGATTCAGACCTCATGTTCAAGCACTTCGGGACGTGTGTTTACTATAACAGCTTCTACACCGGAAAAGTAATTGATCCTCATCTTGCTAGTACTATGCATTAATCAATCATCAGTAGGGAAAAAAATCACAAAATCATGGATTTTTTCTTTTAATTTGCAGGTTGTAGCTGAAGAACCAGACAAGAATTATTTCTCTCTGCTATGGCTTATCCCGAAGTTTATCAATGCTTGTTGGGAGTTGATTAGAAGCTTTATTATTTCATACACGAAAGGCCCCGATTACAAAGAAGGGGGTCTTCTTCGATTATTTAGACTTATCGGATTACTAACTGCGGGAGTGCCAGCACATTGCCCTCAAGATTATGTTAATTCCACTAGATTGGGATCCTCAGATGTGTTTCTTCCATTAACTTTCAGCTTAGATGACCCGAAGATCTTGAAGTTGTCTTGATCTTCTTCCAGCACACAGCCATTTGAATTCGAACCTCATGGGTTGCTTTGGAACTGTAATTTTGAGATATCAGTTCTTGTCATCATAAAGAAAAACCGGTCTGTTTGAAAAGTTACATTTCTCGAAAGTAATAGAACTAAACGGTGGAAATCGTATGAGGTCTATAATGAATTTGGTTTGAACCATGATGCATTATGTAGATAAACTGATACACTTAAAAGTGCTTTGCTTTTCAATCAAAACAATGAGCCTTAAAGAAGAATAGGAATTAATTAAAGTGCAACAACGGGGAGTAACTTACTCCCTATGGTTACTCTTGGGATCTCCTGTAGAGAAGGATATTATATTCCAATCATGTGTTTCATGCAGCAAGAACATAAAAGGTCGAACATCTATTCAGTCAAGATTTTAATTCATTTATTTTGGTTTGCTTTATCTAAGGCACATGGTCCAGACGTCGAGTCTATCTTACAAAATATGTTATTATGTCCGAGGACTTTTCGTGTTATTGACATTGCTTTACAAACATTTTATGTTATTGCTGCAAAATAAAACATGTTGAGGCTATTCTTTCTATCATGTTACTTTCTGTTCCATCGCAGAACATAACTCATGGGATTTGTACAAAGGATTTCTTGTTTGGGTAGGAAAGTAGCTAAAGATTCCTTCTTTGTAGATCTACAAGTTACACTCCATTAGGCTAATTAAACAACTACCTCACATCAATTATTCTCTGCTCTTTCAAAACATGGCTTCAGAAAATCCTACGAGCACAAAGCATCTTGTACTGAAACCACGCGAGGCAAGCCTTGGAGATATTTTTCATGTTCTAATTTCCGATGATACAGAGTCTGTGGATTCATTCGAAGTTAAGCCAGAAATCCTCGAGCGCAGAGGAATTATATTTCTCTCTATGCTCTTACAAAAGATTCTTCAATACAAAGAAAAGACATTGTCTTGGTTCGGTTCAAGTTTTGAGAAGTTGCTAAACGTTAACCTTGGAGTTCTCATATCTGATCTTTTGCGAGGTTAGTAAGTCGATCTATTTCACAAGTAGGTCAAATTCATTCCATACAACTTCTTTTCGAATTACAATAATCAACAGGCTCTCATATCATATTCAAGCATATTTTTCTATACATGTGTTAAATTTGTTGCTCAACATCATACGATTCCAAGAATTATAATCTGCTACATATTTATGCCATATATATACAACAGGGAAGAGGGAATCGCCAAATGTCAAACCATCCAATTTTGTATCCATTATTGGTCTTCTAGACAACAGGGTGGAGTTGGACAAGAAAATTAAACCTGAGGACAGCAAATATTTTTCAGCTCTCTCTGCCATGGCATCAAAACTAGCCTATGAGAACGAAGGACTCATCCAACACGTGGTCGAAAATATATGGAAGGTAGGATATGAGTGGAATTATTTAAATTTAGCCTTCAAGAATGAGTTGAATAATCTTCTGTTTACTTTTAACAGATGGATTTTCTGGGTGCTCCAGAATGTTGGGATGGTAAGAAACAGATACGTACTAGACTGATTGATTTTGGATATATCGATTTTCCTATTAAAGACTTTCTTGTTTGGTAGAGGGGCATCAGGGATATACAACACAAGTCTTCATGTGCCAAGATAAAAACACTAATACCATAATTGTGGCTTTCCGAGGAACTGAACCCTTCAACGCAGATGACTGGAGTACAGACTTCGACATATCTATGGCACAAAATCAATGGCATTAAAGGCAGAGTCCACAGTGGTTTTATGAAAGCTCTGGGCCTAAAATTGGACGGAAGCTGGCCAAAGGATGACGGGGAAGATACCCAACATCAATCGGCTTATAATACCATAACCAATAAGCTGAAAAAGAATTTTCAGATCAATAATCAGACGAGATTTGTTGTGACCGGTCACAGCTTAGGCGGGGCGCTCGCGATTCTGTTTCCCTCAGTTTTGGCATTGCACAAGGAGGCTGATGTGCTGAAAAGGCTAGAAGGTGTTTACACTTTTGGACAACCTAGAGTTGGTGACAAGAAATTTGGAGAGTTTATGGAAGGGCTGTTGGAATACTATGATTTCAAGTATTATAGGTTTGTTTATAGTCGCGATATTGTCCCTCAGCTGCCTTACGATGATTCGGCTCTGATGTTTAAGCACTTCGGGACACTTGTCTATATCAATTGCTTCTATGAAAGACTGGTGATTAATGAATTTCTCTAGTTTTCTTATACTAGAAGATAATATTATAAAATTTTACGAGTTGGATTATTAGTTTGTTTTGTATGACACAGGATGTTGAAGAAAAATACAAGAACTGTTTTGAGTGCTTTGTTATGGAGAGAACAGATGCCTTGTGGGAGCTTGTAAGAAGCTTTCTCCTCCCTCGTATGTTTGGAGCAGAGTACAAAGAAGGATTGCTACTCCAGATGTTTCGACTGGTCGGGCTCATGTTCCCTGGCTTACCTGCTCATGTTCCACAAGACTACATCAATGCTACTCGATTGGCAGACTACTAGTGAATACATCGAAAATTTTAAAGAATCAATGATTGGTTCTGTTAAACTACTATTGGTTTCTTATACTTTATAACTGTATTGTTATATTAATGGAAATGAGCATTGGTTATGTGGATAGACTTATGAATACACTATATAATAATAAGCGTTATATTACATTCCCCTATCGAATAACTTGTTTGATTACTTTTCATTAAATAACTATTTAATACATTAGCAAAAAGACCGGTACATTTAATTGAAATACATGGACAAAAAGACACATACACCCCCACCAAATCACCAAACAAGTAACTCAATAAGAAAGAAAAGCACTATCCTAATAATAATAATTAATAATAATAATTGTAGTCACCCCAATTCATTTCTTTTGCTCATGTGTATCAACGAGTTATTCTTCTATTGATTTTTAGCTTGAAGTTAGTCCGATCCTTCTTTGGTCTATTTTATGTGAGGTTATGTTATTATGTATTGGTGGTCGGTCAGTGATAACATGTGATTTCATATTGATTTTAAAGTAATGAAAAAAGCAACTTATTTTATTTTGTGGTGCTTGGTAGGCAACATTATTCTCTTGATGATATATGTCAACATGTATTTTAAAGATTTTGAAAATTTTGTGATATCATGCACCCTCTGTCCAGTGAAAATAATTCATTTCCATTTTTGTGGGTTCTAAATTGTAATTCACCTTCTTTAGTTAATTTTTAGGTTTTCTTATATACCTCTATTTAACATGCATTGTTATTAATAAATAACAACTATTAAAGTGTAACAATGATTAAATGAAATGGTATATTATGAGAAAAATTCTTAAGTTCCATTTTCCCAAGATTATTAATTGAATTTTCTTAATTTGTATGTGAAAATAGGTAGGGGATTTTTTTCATGCCACAAAAACAGTATATTATATGAATATTTTACACAATAAAAATATGGATTTTATATGGTACAAATTATCGGCAATATCAAAGTTTAAGCACGTTTAAACTTTGTATATGAAAACGAATATCCCTAGAAAAATGGTTTGATAGTTTTTGCGTTGATTTTAAACAAGATTATCATGTTATTCATATATATATATATATATGTGTGTGTGTGTGTATATATATGTGTGTGTATAGACAGTATTAGTTGCAGTTTTTCTATAAAACTCAAAAGACTTTTATATAAAACCAAAAGGTGGTGACATAGAGTGTACAACCCAGCAAAACTAAGCCAAGTAGATCTTATAAATTCCCACCAAAATTTCGGACAGACCCCACTAGAAAAATCAAACTCAAAAAGTCTGACATCCTTTTTTTCTTGGTCTAAAAACGTGAAAACCCTCTCTCTCTCTCTCTCTCTTCGAAAAAGCAGCCCCCACTAGGATCTAAAAAATCACCGGTGAGTATGAAGCCAACTGCGACGAAGCCACCAAAAACCGACTGTACCGACCCATCGCCCCTCTTCCTTGTCTGAACAAACCAACCGCACCACCGCTCCATGGTGTAGCCAAACGCTCCATTCTCTTCTTATCTAGGACTTTGTTTTCTATTAGAAACCTTTGGTTTGGAGATGGTCCAAGCTATTCATGGAAGAGTGCCAAGGCCGAGGACTTATACACCTAAAAGCCTTAGCCTCAGGAAAAGTGGACACCAGGTGGTTGTTGATATACACTGGAAAGCGACATCTAAATATATTGAAGAATAGCTGGTAGCAAATTTTGCTGAACTTACTACTAAAAAATTTCTATATTTTGGCAACATATTATGTCTAGACTCTTGAGTTGTATTTTTTGCACTTTACCTCAAATGAATCTCATGTATCTTGCATAACGCTTTATGTGTCATGCCAGTATTTCATACAGTTCTTGATATATTGGAATTATTATTCTAATTTTTGGTCGGTTCACATGTATATTGATAGTTAATTCCGATGAGCAGACGAGCCCCTTTTTTTCACGCTCTTACATAAGTGATTCTAACATACACGTGGGTGTTGGTTTGTAGAGTAATAGCAGCTCCCAAAAAAAGATGAAAACCAAATCACAAAATCCTCTTAGGAAGAAGCAAAAGAAAGTACTTTTAGCTAAAGAACTAGAAAAAGAAAGAATGGTTGAAGAAGTAGAACATGAAGAATCTGATGAAGAAGACCAGGAACTTATTTGGACTTGGACATGTTATGTGATGGGGATGATCTTTTTGTTGATGATATTTTGATGAGGGCATCTATGTAATTTCCCTTGCAGTTTAACTTTGAGGTTTTACTTTTTTCCCCAACTTAACCAAAATCACTACTGCTGATTTATTTGGAGGTGGGCTCAAATGTCGATTCAGATTCTGATGTATCTAATACTGAGACAAAAGCAAGAGCATTTGATGAGGGGAGGCAAGGGTAATAGAACAAAGGCAAGGAAGAGTGGCCGGTTTTTGGTGGCTTAGTCGCCGGCGATTTTTCAGATCGTAGTAGGGGCTGCTTTTTCGAAGAGAGAGAGGGTGGGTTCGGAGTTTCGGGTTTTGACGTTTTCAGACAACAAAAGAATGGGGTCAAACTTTTTGGGTTTGATTTTTCAAGTGAGTCTGTCTGAAATTTTAGCGAGAATTTATGAGATCTACATGGCTTACTTTTACTAGATTGTACACACTATGTCACACCTTTTAGTTTTATATAAAAGTCTTTTAGGTTTTATAGAAAAACTGGGATTAATTGTATTACCATAAAATTTACGTAGTTTTTAAATAAATTAAAGAGTTGCATAATCAATTTTGGGCTTGTCTGGTACAATTTTTTAATTTATAAACTCACCTACTATTATTTAACTATTGATTTGACAACTATTTAACAATTACTACACATTTTAAACTTTAATTAAATCTCTACTATTTATTTCCACTAATTATAAATTTTCATTATAAATTAATTTTATAAATCTAACTAAACATGTCATTATTTAAAAAGTTTGAGGGGGCTTGGTGCCAATGTCAATGGAAAAGTTTCGGTGTCTAGGGATTTTATTTGCCAAAATTGCAAATCTCTCTAATTTTCTTTATATTTAAATAACACTCAGATCGCGAAGCGGGGGCGAGGTCGGAAAGCGGAGCGTTACCGGGAGCCGAGCGGCGAGAGAGAGAGAGAGAGGAGGGAGGGAGTGAACGAGTGGGCGAGCGAGTTAGGGTTTTGAAAATCCGCAATCGGTTTGAAAGGTTAGTGAACACGAGAGCCGCCAGAGCTAACCTCCAATAATCTGTCTTGTATCTTTTGTGAATTTTATTCTCTTAGGTAAAATATTTGATTAATCCTCGAGAACTCTGAGAACATGGTGAGTTTGATTTGGTATATGATGATGATGATTGTGTGTTGTGAGAAAGAGGTGTGCCTATTGTTGTTGCGTGCAGGAAGAGTGCGTGTGCGATTGAGAGTTGGTGAGAGAGAGAGGGAAACTCGAGAGAGCGGCTTGATTTGAGAGTTTTCCCGATTGGCCTAAAGATGTCTGAGCGAAAGCTTGTTGTAAGTCTTATAATGTATTGCATCTGAGTTTTGAATAAGATTGTTGTAGCTGAGATTGATTTAGGATCTGAGTTTGTATATTTACATATACCGTGCATCTGCGGTTATTCTTAAGGTTTTGGGCATTCCGTGGGATGTGGACACAGAAGGACTTAGGGAATACATGAGCAAATTTGGGGAACTAGAGGACTGCATTGTAATGAAGGTTAGTATTAAAACAAAAAAAAAAAATTCCTACCTTTATTGTAATTATTATACTTGTCTGATCTGACGATGGAAAATGTTGCTACCATCGTACCCCAGTAACTGTTTTCTGAAGTCTCACAAATTCAGGTCTCTAGTAAAGAATTGAAGAGGGAAAAGATTCTCCATTTTTGTCAGTACATAGCTTTTGAACTATTTGTCATTGAAAATGTATATGGCAGCTTTGCTTACAAGAATAGTGTCCAACAAAGTTGTTGGCTTTTGGATAGGAAATTTCCTCTTCTGGATAGAAACTTAAGTTTTGGTGGATGTTATTTTTCTACAAGTTCTCAAATAAGTACTGGTAGGAGATTCGTAACTTCCTTGTTTTGGTGATTTCAGGAGCGTTCCACTGGTCGCTCCCGCGGTTTTGGGTACGTCACATTTGCATCAGTTGAGGATACGAAGGTATAGGTCTAGGACTGATGTGCGCTTTGGATTCTCTATGCTAACTTTGTTTTATATTTCACTTTCCCTTTGTCCATTGAGAGGATAATTTCAAATTCCTGAGTTACGGTAACTTGCATTTTCCAGGCTGCATTGACAACTGAGCATGTCCTTGGTAATAGAATGTTGGAGGTCAAAATAGCCACACCTAAGGTTAAATTCTAAAATCATTCAGCTATCTCATTTGTAGTTCGCTATTTTCTAAAGTTGTAGTTATTGACCATTCAATTTGCTTGATACTTCCTGTATTTGCTTTAGAAGATTTAGAAACTGTGTCAAGTATTCTATCTCTGTTATATTCGAACCCTGTGCTTTCCTTTTACAGGAGGAGATGAGAGCTCCATCAAGTAAAGTGACTAGGATTTTTGTGGCCAGGATTCCACCATCTGTGACTGAAGCCATGTTCAGAAGGTAACTTTTCTGGATTCCTTCAAACTGACTATTCTTATTGCAAAAGGGCTTATCTGGATGAGTTGCTACATCTCGGTGACATTTGTGCTTTTATTGATGTCTAAATTTTCTTGCTCATTATCTTATAGTCATTTCGAGAAGTATGGTGAGATAACAGACTTATACATGCCAAAGGTCCGTACTTCTTCTCACTTCTTGTCAGCATTGTTCTAATAAGCGTAAGCTGAGGAAAAGCGTCAACTTGAAGCTTTAAGGATTACAAGCTTAAGTGGGTATAAGTGGCGCCTAGGCGTTAAAAAGCTTTTTTCAATTTTTTTATTTTTAGAATCAATATAAAACCTTTAGTTAATTAGTGTATACCAATTATGTAGAAACATATAAATTGTAAATATATACATTTAGTAAATAATTTTTAGCTTCAATTTATAATACAATGTTTGTATTTTTCTCACAGAAGTCATCATTTACTTCTCTTACCAATTATGTAGAAACATAGAAATTGTAAATATATACATTTGATAAATAATTTTTTACTTCAATTTATAATACAATATATTTTTCTCAGAGAACTCATCATTTACTTCTCTTTTTTTGATATTTTGTTTCTCTTCTTTGTTTCTCACGGTGGCTTACACTTTCAAGATACTTTAGGGGGATTTATATTGACCTTTTAATTTGATTTTAGTTTAAATTGGATCTCAAACAATAAAAATAAAAATGAAAGAGAAAAAAAGAGAGAAAAACACAGCTTTATTCACAGCTAGGCGCTCTTAGATCACGCCTAGGCATGCTTTCTCTACGCTTAGGTGTGTGTGGCATGCTTTTTCCATGCTAAGCCCACCTAATTGCGCTTAATCTTGCTTAATTGGTCAACACTTTGAGTTGACTCGCTTTTTCACGCTTTTTAGCGAAGCGGCGCGTTTTACCCGCACTTCGCGCCTAGGCGGCGCTTTTTAGAACACTACTTGTCAGACATAATTTTGCGTTTATTAAACCTGCTCATTTCATTTGATATATTAACAGGATCCGACTTCAAAGGGCCATCGTGGGATTGGATTTATCACTTTTGCAAATGCTGGTAATTCAAAGTCAATGGATTTCGTTGAATTGTACTTTCAATGGATTGGACAGCCATTCTCTAGTATAAATATATTGTGTCCCTTTCAGATCTTCATACTACTTTGTGCCTACCCTCTAAATTATTGGACCTAAAATTTTGTTATAGCCTTATAGGAACTTATTCAGCGAATGTGTATTCGGGTTTTATATTTGCGTGGACAGACAAGCGATGTGCTTATACTGGAAATTTTTCTGTTCAACCTAATGATGTTACCTTCCAGCTTGTCATTGTTGGTCCCCAATTTTTTGTGCTCATTAGCTTGCGGAATTATGAAAATTCTGTATTGTCATTTATTTTGCTTTACTTATTTGCATATCTGCACAATCTCATGGGTCAGAGTAGAAATTCCTATATCGTCATCCGATTGAAGTATTGATGTTAACTGGCATGATTTTATAGTTACTCAAGGTGCATTCCTTGGTCGTCATAGTAATACGTAACAAATTTAAGAGGAGCAGGAAGGAATGGGCCATTTAATATGAATGCTTCCTTCCGGCTTTGTGTTTAATTACATTCCTAATTTTTTGTTCCTTGAAGCAATCAAAATCTGTAACCCACTCGATAGAGATGCATTGATCATCCTTCGTTGCATTTGTTAAAATGCTTGTTCTGCATGAGTAGCAGACTTTGAGGGGTAACACGACTTGCTGTGAAATTAAATCATTTACTCATCCAAACCTTTTTACAGATGCTGTGGATGAACTGATGGCTGAGACCCATGAGTTGGGTGGCTCAACTGTAGTAGTCGATCGAGCAACCCCAAAGGTAACTTTCAGCATCAGACGTGTGCTCTTCCGATCTCTGAATCATTTTTCAATTTAAGCATCACACCATGCATAATTTTCCCAAAGAATCTTGTAATAATTAGAGCTACCAGCTACACATGTAAAACTTGTGTTTGCTCTGCATTCTCCATTCTGACACAAAAAAATGTTCGAATTTTAGTACCTTCTTCAGTTTTTGTTCACATACCATGTGTTTTCTGCATAGGAGGATGACTTTCGACCAGCAAGTCGAATGCCGGTGGGTGGTGGCTATGGTGCTTATAATGCTTACATGCATTCTGCAACAAGATATGCCACTCTTGGTGTTCCGACTTTGTACGATCATTCAGGTCCTTTGTATGGAAGTAAGTTAATTATAAACAGTTTCCTTACATTATCATTTTACTTATAAGATGATGCACCAAAGTAAATAATTATCAAAAATTAGGGGGGGAAGCAGCTCGTGGAATGGGCAAAAAGATTTTTGTTGGCAGGCTTCCTCAGGAGGCAAGTGTAGAAGATCTCCGTCAGTACTTTGGGAGATTTGGTCGTATTTTAGATGTTTATGTTCCAAAGGTAGGAATTTAAGTTAAGTGAGGTTATCAACAATGAGAGAGAGAGAGAGAGAAATGTTTACAGTAAGGTCTGTTAATTTTGTGTAGGATCCCAAGAGAACTGGACACCGGGGATTTGGTTTTGTGACTTTCGCTGAAGATGGTGTGGCAGATCGTGTAGCTAGAAGGTCTCACGAAATCTGTGGACACCAGGTTTGGGTCATTTTCTACTGTAGCAAACACTGTTGTGTGCACTTTAGAATATCATAAGAACTCACATATGTTGCTGAATTTATTAATTCACCATCAACTGCTATAATATATTTTTCGAAAATACAGAGAACTGACAATGTGACTGGACTTCGATTGAGAAATTCTAATATGAAATGAAAATGTAATCATTTAGGTTGAGAGAATTAAGTATTGTTGAATCACATAGCATGATAAATTAGTGTTGTTTGCATATTCTATCCTGTCCTCTTTTCTCCAGACTTAAAATTTTAAATTACATGTTTGTATTTTCAGTATGATGCATATAAGTTGTAACTCTACCTTCTAGTTCTTCAAAAAATGCTAGCGGTTACCCCTTACTGAATGATTTGGTGAGCACTGATTTGTAATTCTAGAGTTCTCATTTTAATGCCTTACAGGTCGCGATAGATTCAGCTACTCCTGTTGATGATGCTGGCCCCAGTGGTAATCTCATGATGAACAATCCGGAACCATTTGGGTATGGAGGACCTATGCGTTCGTATAGCAGGATGTATGGGGGCTTAGATTTCGATGATGTAAGTATGGATTTATAAATTGTTGTATTTTACTGTCTAAGCTGCTTTGTCTACTACCAACTCTTGACCACCACTGCTGTTCAAACGTCTCAATTTTCTGTGTTGTAACAGGAATACTGCTATCCTTCTCTTTTAATTCTACCTTCTTTAGTGGCTTCTCTTATGTAGATACAAGATACGTAACAGTTTCGCTTTGTGTTATGGTTGTGATATTGGGGGTGTCTTTTTGGATCCTCATTATGCAATAGCACAAATGCTTGTTTTGCAAATGTGGTCTCTGAATTGGAAACATAAAATAAGTGGTTCAACCTAAAATCGTATTACAGAAGATAATCAGTAAGGATATTGATATTTGGAGATGAACCTCATCAAAGTGGGTTAAGTTTATTTGACAATTAGCAAACTACTATGACAAAAACATTGCCCCTTTTCTAATAGGGAGAAAAGAATAATGTTATGATCTTATGGCATCCGTTCTCTTTAACATATCGATAAGCATATGGAAAATGTTATTGCAATTTCACTTTGTTGTTTCATGTGGACTGCGCCTCTTTGTATGTCAGGTCATTGTCAATAACAATTTTCTGGCAGAACTGCAGATACTTTCTATCTTTTGAAGCTCTTGTTTAGGTCTGATTTTTCTCATAATACTTGAAATGTAGATACATCTGGCCTGTTGTATATTTCGTTCTATCTGGTTGTTTTAGATGATTAGACCATTTGTTGTCTTGTTTTCTTGTTTTTGGAATGTGATAATGTCAACCCTTTTACCTATTGTTTTTCAGTGGGGTTATGGCATGGGCGGTGGCATGGGTGGTGGCACGCGTGGTCCAATGAGTGGTGGCATTCGTGGTGACATGGGTGGTGTCAGGCCTTCCCGTGCAGATTATAGGTATCGGCCATACTAGAGGTGTAAGGGACAGCTGAAAATCTGTATTTGAATCTTTTAAGTGAGACGTAGTGCATCTGCTAATTGTCTTGACTGTTGAAGTCTGCGTGTATTCTATGAGACAGTCACAGTGGTTCCAAATTTACCATGTTTCTTCTTGTGGTCTACAAGTACCTTAAAAGAAGACTGGCTATGGCTGCATCTTTTATGTAACATTCAACGCTGTAGAAGCTGTTTTTTGTTCACAATTGCTTTATTGTATTTATGATAAGAAACAGTCTGCTCTATATTTCTGTTTGTTCGGGTGGGCCTGGTACTTTTCCTCCGGGCATTATAATTATCATCATCATAATAATAGCAATTAACACTCTGGATGAACATATAATTTGCTTTATTCAACTCCATCAGATTGCTAGCTCGCGGAAGCAGAAACTCTCCAGCCAAAAGCAATGCAATACATAATTATAATTGAGATAGCAGGTTGGGAGTCGAATCCAGCAAAGTTTTGCTCCTCATTATACATGGATTGAATCTAGCGACAACTGCTTCTTATGATGTTTCCTTGTTTTGTAGATACAGTTACCCAGCCAAACTTGATATCTAACAATATTGTCAAGATGGCTGGACTTGCTAACATTCTCGTTGATCATAAAAATCAAAATGAAGCAAGAAATTGAAAGATAAATTTCAGTATTTTATTGCAGAATAACGAAAAAGAAAGGACTCTGCAATGTCTAGTTTCTACCGCAGCAGAACCAATTGCTGAGAGAAGTAATCCTGAAATATTTACAGAAGAAAACACTGTTGTTTGAAGTCATTGGAGCTTGCTGATCATGGCTTGTAGACAATGAGTTTCTCATGACTTGCGCTTTCATCTGTGCAGATTTCAGCTTGTTTGAGATTTTGTCCATGGATGCTGATCTTTTCTTTTCAAGTTTCACCTGTACACACAGGTTTTTTAAAACATTTTCCAAAATGCAACCAATTAAAGGAAAATGTTGGCTGTCCGAAAGCAATAAATTCAAGAAAGTGAATTTCCACTTCAGTGATAATTTTATCTAGTTAACATTTTACGAACTGATATGCAAACCTCAAGTTTCTGAATTGCTGCCTCAGCGTTTGCCTTCTGCAAGTTCTCCCAAGCAGTGATCTTCGCTTCCTCCCTTTGCCGCCTGTAGAAAGACCACCAGAAAACATATCCATTACATCCTCCGATTGGAAATCGCTCTCTGTTTCCTGATCCTTGAATACAAGTTTGCAACAGAAAGCAAGCAGCCCCTCATTATGGTTGGAAAATAAATAATAATTTAATTGAAAAAAAACGACTTATGGAGTATTTTGTCATGTCGGAAAAATACAACTTCAGCAACGTGCATGGGGGGTATCAGGTTTGCAGAATCATGTCACGAAGGTGGACTGCAGACAATCTAGAGTCTAATTTTACTGCTGAGACATTTTATCCCAGGCATTGGGATTTATTATGCTGATCCAATAGTTAATGATCCTTAACCCTTATGACATGTTTGTTTAAGAGGATTCCAATCGTAGTACTAGCAGTTGACTTTCTAGAGGCAAAATTGAGCTAAAATCGTGTTCCTCATATTAACCCAATCCAGTGAATACGCCTTTAATGTTATGAGAGAAATTACATACTTTGATATGCTATTTGATGCCGCTGCAACATCCAACTGTGAAGGTGAACAGGAAGCATTAGCCAAACCTCTCATCTTTCTAGATCCATGTCTCTTGGACTGCCTGGCTATAGTGACTCCTTTGTCTACCTGCACATCCCTGACTTCATCTTTGGTTGAATGACTGCTTTGTGGCTCCAATATATTCGGGATTGGGAAAGGGAGACTCGAGAATGATAACCTTCCTCTGGAAGATGAATGAGTGCTTCCTTCCGGGCTCATCTGAGTTGCCATATCCCTCCGTGAAACATCCCACGAAACGGAAGATTCGTCCTTCTTTGTGCTATCAATTTTATCATCTGACCGTCCATCCAATTCATCAATGACAAAAACAAAAAATATGTAGTTAGCCTACATAGCTTGGTTAGATATAATTTATGGGGACTACTGACAGTTTCCTCAAGACGCTAGTGTTTTGTTATGGAATTATTATGCCAATGGTAGAATGGTAAATCACTTACAGAATTTGGAGGGGGAAAAAAATAAATAAATAAAGAACCATATACCTTGAGAGCTTGGCATTGAAGATTCACTTAGCATATCTGATAGACCAGGCACACTAGTTGACCGAGCCATGCTATTTTCAGTATAAACAGAGTTTGGGTTCTCAGAAATGCCAGCACCATAATGAATGGACAGGCCATTGGGCACCAATACACCAGTTGTAAGTGGTGAACTGGCCATGAAATTCCTCACATTTCCTCCTTCAAGCACGGGCATAGTGGGCGAATAATTGGATAGATATACAAGTCCTGGAGCCCCCAACGGCCCACTCTTCGACTTTGGCCTCCTCTGAGGTTGCACAAACGGGGACTTACCAGCAACATACCCTGAAACTGGGCTTGTAATCCATCTCTCAGCATCGTCCCATTTTGAAGGCAATGCTCTTCCACTATTAAATGGCATAAACGCGGCCGTATTAATATGTCTTCGGCTACTATTTGTAGGCAATGGAACCCGCTCAGAACTCCAACCCTTTGGAATTCCCCCCACATTGTTATCGCCGTATTCCGGCGTTCCCGGGCTCGTATATGCACCTGAATTTCTCAAGGAAGAAGATTTCTTCTTCATCACTCTCAGTTCAGCTCAAAGCCAGGCCACATTCTATTCTCGATTGTCGGTGACCTATTCTGTTATCTTGTGAAATAGATACAGGTTAGCCACAAGCCAATTGTAAGCCTATTATCTTCTTTTATTCTTTGGAACTCTATTAGATGATCGTCTTGTATCCCCATGTTTATTACAATTTTTCAGAAACTGAAACCCTAAAAGCTTCATCATTTTTGAAGTTGCATATAAACGTAAACCCCACATTTCCTTTTCAATAGAGCAATCCCATTGTCCCTTTTCCAAAATCCAAAATTTCCAGCTTCACATACTTTCTGGAACCAGATGAAAGCCAGAAAATAATAAAAAGGGCAAGAAGGTGAAAAAAGATTTGACTCAAAACTTACCTTCTTATTGGGCCAAAACTTATAAAAATCAAAGCTTTTGAGGGTCTTCCAAACCACTTTCTGCTGCCTCCCTTTTGTCTTTCTTCTTGGAGAGTTTCTTGTTTATAGTTCAAGAACAAAGATTAAAGAATATACTACAAGTACAGAACAATAATGGTGTGAATTTATCTTTATTATTTTGAGGGTCAAAAGAGAATTCTTTATTCAAAAGAAGGCTGTTTGGGTGTGAAAGCAGAGAATTGAATATGAGACCAGAGGAGTGTGTGTTTTGAGGAAAATGTGCAGTGGAAGGCTTCTGCTTCTATTCTGTGAGCACTCAGACTTGGGACACTTTTTTCATTTCAAAATTTTGAATTAATTAATGTTTTCAGGGGAAAAAAATGTTGAATTAATGGTGGATTGAAAGAAAGGGTCACATTCTGTTCACATGAGACAATGTTGAGTTGGCAGAGGTTGTCTGGAACTAACATTGCAATCCCATGTGACAAAGACTCCTATGTGCTATGTGATATTTCTGGATTCACTGAATTGGAATGGGTGTTTTTCTTTTCCCTTTCCATTTATTGACAGTAAAATTTTTGGTTGAAAATATTTTTGGTCCAGCTAGTTATATCGAGCTGAATACACATAAATTTACATAGCCTTGCTCAAGCTCAATTTGTTGAACCATACTGAGTTGATCATAATATCATGCGTTAGTGTTATTTAGAATTATTACTAGTATATCGCTATACAATAGTTACTAACCGTAAAATTGGAGCGTAGAAAAAAGCATACAGGAAAACGTTTGGAATGAAAGAGGATGAGAGGAAGAAAGTAAAGACGGATGGAGAAGTATGCAAAACTTTTTTGGGGGCATTGAAGGGAAAGCCTCCTTACGGTCACTAATTACCACGTTGAACAGATCTTTGGGTTGGGCCTATACTGGCCCAATTCTTTTACGATGTTTATATTTTTTTCAAAAAACTTTTGAATTAGCTGTGTTATTATTCTTCTGGTTTGAATTTTTATGATAGGGTGGCCTACAAACAGCCAAAAGTTGTACCTTTCAAATAACAAATGTATTTGGATTCGTATCTGTAATAAATTGAGTGTGACATCAAACAGTTAAAATATCCATTTAATTACTATTTTAAGCGTAATTCAAAAAGTAACCACAAAAAAAGTATACATGCAGACTATCTGAGAGAAGAAATATATCGTGCCCTAATTTTCTCCACATGAAGCATTCGTATACGGAAAGAAAATCCATAGATATTTATTTATTGGGTGGACAAAGATATATATAATTTGTTCAATTCAAAGTAATGAAGGAGATAAATCAGCAATTTGTGTGATGAGATGAGTTGCTTCTTATAGCAAATTTAATTTAATTTAATTTAATAGCAAGAGGTTGACTCACTTTATGGTTTATGGATGTCATTTTACATGAATAATTCTTTAAATTTACTTTAAATGTGTCAAGATATTTGTATTTTGATTAGTTATACATATATAAAACGCGATACATGTAAAAAATTACACTCTCCTCATACATCATGCTTTTCTATGCTTGCAGATAATGCGTGATACTTGTATTTTTCCAATGTCTAGTCAAGGTCGAATGTCATGACTCAAAATTCAACATGAGAGATATAGAGAGAAATAGGAGAGAGAAATTGAGTGGGAAGAGAGAGAAAAGTGAAGAAAAATATAGGGAAATTTAAAAAATAGGAGAGAGATAGAGACAAATTCAAAAATAATAATAAAATAATGATTGACATGGTGAAGAAGAATGTAGATATATGACATTGCATATCACACGATGAAGAAAAAGTGGGGTAAAAGAGATTTAAGTGATTAAAAGAAAAAGAAAATAGAAAACATATGAGACTCATCAATTTTTTTTATGTATCTCTCTCATATTGAACTTTGAGCCATGACATTCGACCTTAACTATGCATTAGAGATGCTCTTGCTCTTTCCCACGTTCATAAATCTTGATTACGTCGTTTTACGTTTAACAATAAAATATTGCCAACCCCACTAATTGCGATTACATTAATGGATTAATTGATACCAATCACTTGATTACTTTAAGATCACCTTATATATCGTCTTATTATAGGCACCTGGTTATTGGAAATAGGTTTGACCAATTGATTTCGTTTTATGCATTTTTAATTCAGAATTTGCCCTCTTTTCTACACTTCTGTATAATAAATATTGGAGAAAACAAATAAAGAAAGAATGTGAGGAGAATTAAAGAGTGATTATGTATCTAAGGTGTGCTAATTAATTGGTTAGTTCTTTCTTTGTTGTTGGTTGGTCCATTTTTTGATTATCATGGATCGGGCAACGTGTAGAGGTTTTAGGCCATCTCTAATCATCTTATTTTATTTTACAGCATCAGTACTCTAAAATACAATGCAACCTCTATTTTAAAAAACTTCTCCAACCCACACACTCTATATATTCTCTATAATTATTTTTTCTATTTTTCTTTTATTTTCAACCATTAACATATTATGAAAAATAAATAACTACGCATTATATTAATAATCGAACGCAACCAAACACATGTGAAATAAATTTAAAAAAAAAAAATTAAAGTAAACAAACACACGTGAAGTTTTAAAAAAAAAAAAGAAAATGAAACAAAGTAAACACAAAACTTGAGAGGTTAAAAAAAAAAGCTTGCAATGGCATTTCAGTAAATAAACGGAAATGTCATTTGCATTTCCAGGCGCTACAGTAGTGCGCCATATTTGGCGTACCATTGTAGCACCTAGAAATTTTGGATGGCATTTGGTGCTCCAAAATGGAGTTAAAACTCTATTTTGGAGCACTATTGGAGATGGCTTTAGGATAGTGGACCAAAATTTTATTATTATTAATTACAAAAAGAAAAAAAGAAAAATAAATAAATAAATAAATATCTATATTTTCTTACGCCTAAACCACACCTACCCAAAAAGAGAAAAAGGAAAGAAGGCAATTCTGTCAGCATTGCAAAAGTATGTTAATAGAAGAGAAATGAAAACTGGATGATCAGAAGTATGATATAATGGATTGTTCAACTTATTAATCTTCTCATGCATAACTTGCTGATGAATTTCGATAAAACCTAAAGACTCCAAACAAAGCCAATCAAAATGAGAAACAAACAGGCGAAGATAGGAACTTTCCAATGCGTAGGTGTGGGTTTGGGCCGTGTTCTTCATCGCTTTCTACTTTAGCATAGGCTCTCCATGTCCGACTTCTTTGGTGTAGAACACTTTTTAAATCTTCACTATACATTTCAACTCATTATAATTTAACACTATAATTAGAATCAAAAAACCTCTATGAGATATCTAATTTGTCAAACATATCATTTCAACTTTAGTTTTTGGATTCTATGCTGTAAAAAACCAAAGAACTGAGAATTGTATGTACATAATGCTTATACGTTACTGGTTATTCAAATCCGTTGTGGGAACAAATCAGATTTCTGCATCTTGGTCAACTAATACATGGTCCTGTAATTTTTTTTTACTGTACTTTATATACAGAGGGATAAAAAGGGCGCCCACAAGATCTTTGAGTGCTGAGTAATATAAACAGGCCATGAGGGCATGACACATGGCCATGAATCTGCACCACTGGTGCTCCTTCTTCACCCGGGGATCGGCTGATTGGTGTGGCCCCACCACGACTGTCAATGTCACACCCCAATCACCACTACCCTGCCCTCTGCCTTACCCTTTAACCGTTAAGAGACCAACTCCTTGAAAAGGCGGAACGAGTAGACTCTAACTTTCAGTTTCGCTTCACATAATTGTCTATTCGTTCTTTCAATTGAATCTTACAAGCTTGGATAATTTTGAAAACCATTAGATTTTGTTTAGTTAGCAGAGAAATTGAAGAAGAAAAAATGATTTCTCCTGTGCTCTACAATCCAATAAATACATCAACAGCGGTGTTTGCAAGAACCCAAGATTTTCCAGCACAACTCTGTGACTCTTGGCACAACAAATTTTATTCAAGAAGCAGGGAAAATGGGCATATCAAGAAACTGACGAGGGTGAAGGCCGCACTCGCTGAAGCTCCAAAAGTAGAACCGGCCGAAACGAAAAGGAATTTGAAGTTACCGGAAAGGAAGCTGAAAATTTTGGTGGCGGGTGGTGGGATTGGCGGCCTGGTTTTCGCGTTGGCAGCAAAACGGAAGGGATTTGATGTGGTGGTGTTTGAGAGGGATTTGAGTGCCATTAGAGGGGAGGGACAGTATAGGGGTCCAATTCAGATACAGAGTAATGCATTGGCTGCTTTGGAGGCAATAGATATGGATGTGGCTGAAGAAGTCATGAGCGCTGGCTGCATCACCGGCCAGCGAATTAATGGTTTGGTCGATGGTGTTTCAGGCAATTGGTGAGTTTGTAACTACTTTCAATTGTTCGCAGGAATAAAGAAAAAGCTTTAGCTAATATTTGCTCAAGTGTCTTGTAAGCCTTTTTATTTTATTTTATTTTATTATTATAATTTTTTTTAAGAAAATATTGATACCTAAGTATGTCCTCGCTCCACAGTAACTCTCTGGCTCTTTTTATTCTTGTATACTGTGTTCCTGTTCATTTTATCTTTCTGGCTAGGATGTAGTGACGGGCAATTTTATGGAGCTAATAGACCATCTTGACCTTCCTCACTAGTTGATGTTGTGATTTGTAGTTTTAGACAAAGTGTGATAGTGATCAATATCATTCTCTACAAGACATGAAATTTTGAAATAACAGACCTAGATGTCAAGACCAAGGTGTGCATCTTACAGTTTCGACTGGGATTTCACATGATATTTCTGTAATTGCTGCTATGCCAGAACTAGAAGAGATTCGGGCTTTAACAGATCTTTATCCAAATGCGGTTGCATACAAACCATGGCTTTAACATTTGAAGTCACATTGTTCCCTCATAAGCTTCTCATTTTCTTTATGAAGCCCCTTCATTCCTTCCTCTTACTTTCTTAGTGTGGCTTCTCCCTATTTTATCTCCTAACTGGTCATCCTTCTTTCTCTTGCTGATTCAATATAAATGCATGCATCTATATACTGGAAATTTTATTTTGGACATGCGCTGTACAAGAAACTATTTATTCCTTTCTGGTGGCCTGCTCTAGCTGGTATCAGAAGAGTTGCTTGCGTGCTGAAAATGATTTAATTAGTTGATTAGTTGATCATCAGGTACATCAAGTTTGATACATTCACTCCTGCAGCAGATCAGGGACTTCCAGTCACTAGAGTCATTAGCCGCATGACATTGCAACAAATCCTTGCTCGTGCGGTTGGAGAAGAGATCATCAGGAACGAAAGCAATGTAGTAGACTTCCAGGATGATGGTCAAAAGGTAGTTTTTTTTTTTTTTTTTCATCTGTGCACAAGATATTTCCTTTTATGTAAAAGAATTAAGTTAGATGTGACTGAAGTTCTTCATATTTCTATAAATCATGGCTCTCTACCTTTATTCTCTGTTTGCTGCAAATTCAGGTTACTGTAGTACTTGAAAATGGGCAGCGATATGAAGGTGATCTTCTAGTTGGTGCTGATGGAATATGGTCCAAGGTATTCTGTCTTTTTCCTCTTCTTTTTTGTGGGTTACAGTAACCTTAAATGAGAATAAGAAGAACAAAGAATTTATTTGCTACTCAACCAAAAATGATTAAGTCCTGATGCCTTGTCTTTTTGTAGGAATTTTGCTACTCTATTTATAGATATTTATTTATAAATATTGACTTAAAACCTGACTATAAATCTCTCCCCCTTTCTGTTTGCTGTACTCTGGAGTGCATTAGAAATCTGTCAGTGCCGAATGAATATGGGCAAAATCACACATGAATTTTGGCATTTCTAGACCATATTTTGCATTGCAGCATCTCTAACTCTGACATTCTGGATAATGAGTTCAACAAAGGTGAGGAGAAATTTATTTGGACAAACGGATGCTATATACTCAGGCTACACTTGTTACACTGGGATTGCTGATTTTGTTGCTGCTGACATTGAGACTGTTGGGTATGCTTGAATACGTTTCTCTTATCTTTTGCTTGTAGATACCTGTTGATTTGGGCTATATATATCAGATAAAGAGGCTCATAATTTTGTATATTTTCAAAGGTACCGTGTTTTTTTGGGTCATAAACAATACTTTGTTGCTTCCGATGTGGGTGGAGGAAAGATGCAGTGGTATGCATTTCACAAGGAACCTCCTGGTGGTGTGGATGCTCCGGCTGGTAGTTAATCTTTGATACTTTTCTCATGATGATTTAAGATTATCAGATTAGAAAATATATGACAGACGTGTGCTCTTCCGATCTCATAATTCACCGAGCTTTCCATTGATGGAATTCACCGAGCTTTCATTGACTGAAGATGACAAGATAATCTCACCACAACTAATTGTGAAACGGATGCTGGTTTATCTAGGGGCATCAACATAATTTTTATTGTTTTTCCTAGAGAGATATTTATAGTGATTTTCTTCTTCTTTTAGTTTGACAAAAAGAGCAAATTGTTTTACCATTGACTCTAGATTACATTTAATTAATCAAAGGTGACGTTCCTGAAAGATTAAAATACATGAGAAAAAAAATGGAAGGAAAAAAGGAAAAATGAAATCTGTCAAAAGTAGAATAACTTACCTAAAAAATATTCAATGTAAATGTTGTCCTTTCCTTCAATTCAGGTAAAAAGGAGAGGTTGCTTAAATTATTTGAAGGCTGGTGTGATAACGTAATAGATCTGTTGCTAGCCACGGATGAAGATGCAATTCTGCGACGTGACATTTATGATAGGACACCAATCTTTTCCTGGGGTAAGGGTCGTGTCACCTTGCTTGGGGATTCGGTTCATGCTATGCAGCCCAACTTGGGTCAAGGAGGCTGCATGGCTATTGAGGTACACGGTTTAGCTCTTCCTTTTGCTTTTTGGTATCTGTCACTTATGGCTAGTGCTCCACATTGAACTTCATACTCAAATTTCTTATGCTTGCACTTGTACTAGCTAGTAATTACTTCTCCCTTTTGCGTACCCAGGAGCTCAAAAAATACAGTGTTTATAACTGCTCTTTATATTGTTCACTGCTAACATTTAGCATTCCTTCTAGCTTTGAACTAGAAATCATATTGAATTAACTTTCTTCATGGTTCAGGATGGCTATCAATTGGCTCTGGAGCTGGATAAATCCTGGAGGAAAAGCGTCGACTCTGGAACCCCAATTGATGTTGTCTCCTCATTAAAGAGGTAAAGCATGATTTGCGGGCTGTTATTGTTGTCTGGGGAATCTTTACAATGGTCGACTATGGGTTTTTTTAACTTGTAATATATCCAAAATCAGAAAGGATTATGAATATAAGGTTTCTTGTTACTTACAAATGTGTTGAAGGCAAAAGATATAGAGGGATTGGTCTTGACAAGCAGATAATATTCCTTTCGAAGTCCCAGAAACATTAGTATAATGGTTGAGACGTAAATTGACTGTCTCATAATTGATCCTGTTGCACTATTCTGTGTCTTTGTTTCTGCTACTTAAGTTATGAGGATGCTCGAAGGCTACGAGTTGCAATTATTCATGGGCTAGCAAGGATGGCTGCAATGATGGCATCAACATACAAGGCATATCTAGGAGTGGGACTTGGTCCCTTATCGGTAATATTTGTCAATATCAATTACAAAACTGGAATGACTTGAAATAATTCTAGTTTCGTGGAAGAGTTTCCTGCAGTTTCGTTGAAGCCTATTGTTTGTATTTGTAGTTCTTGACGAAGTTTAGGATACCACATCCTGGAAGAGTTGGTGGGAGATTTTTTATTGTTATAGCCATGCCTCTAATGTTAAATTGGGTTCTAGGCGGTAACGGGTAAGTTTTAATTACACATCTCAGTATCAGATGTTAATATCAACAGTTAAGTATCTGCACTTGTTTGCTATCCATTGTAAACAACAATTATGAAAATAGAGTTGCTACTGAAAAACTAGCTTATTCTCCTTGCCGTGATTACTTATTCCAAGACAATTTGGCTTTTATGTCTTGATATTCGGATATTTAGTAGAATAGAATATATTGGCATTTGCAAATATAGGAACTTCATGATACCCCTGATTGAAGCTTCATTTGTCATTTGATATGGATTAATATTTTACACGAAGTAATTGACTCCACTTTCTGCAGCTCAAAGCTTGAAGGAAGATTGTTGCAGTGCAGACTCTCAGACAAAGTATATAACCTAATAAACCAAAAAGAGCATTTTGGAAGCTTATTCAACTCTGTACTCTATACTGGGGTTAAAAAAATAAAAATAAATATGATTCTTCATTTGGGAGCTGATTTTATGTTTTCTAATTGTTGTAGGCCAACAATAAGTTACGAAGATGGTTTGCAGATGATGATGCTCTGGAGCGAGCTCTTAATGCAGAGTGAGTACAGCATGCGGTTGAATTTATATTATTCTTTTCCTCATTATAAAGTAATCTATATGTGTTCAAGAAGCTAAATCACGACAATTGGAATTTGTCTTGGTCATTTTGTAGTTGGTTTCTGTTTCCAGTGGGAAATTCAACTGCTGCATCTGAAACAATTTTCTTAAGCAGAGATGAAAAGAAACCATGTATAATTGGGTATGCCGTTGACTTCATTATTGTACGTTTTTTCATTTATTTATGTGACATGAAGCTGGATAGAGCTTGAAAATATTTCTTTATGCATTCACAGCAAGATGTCTTTAATATCGCTAATGCCCACACTTTTCCGTTCTTAGGAGCATTCCACATCCAAACTTTCCCGGAGTATCAGTGACTATATCATCTCCTCAGGTGATATGGGGCTAACTGCATCTGCTTCCTGGATATATGTGTGTGTGTGTGTGTGTGTGTGTGTGTGTGTGTGTGTGTGTATATATATATACCTTGAAACTCCTCTTTGCAATTTTTTTATTTTGTTCTTAACAGAATCTCCCTTGATATTGCAGGTCTCTAAAACGCATGCTCGGATAAGCTACAAGGATGGAGCATTTTTTATAACTGATTTGAAGAGTGAACATGGTACATGGATCTCTGAGTAAGTAACGAGCAGATTACACTTCCAAATGACAGTTTTCTATATCATTAATATGATTATTATAGTTATCATCATTTCCTTGTTTCATAAAGATCTTCATCTTATAGAGAAACTAAAAATTGCAGTAATGAGGGCAGGCGACATAGGGCTTCTCCAAACCTCCCCACCCGTTTTCGTCCATCTGATATGATCGAATTTGGTACTGACGAAAAGGTTGATTCCCTTCAGTTTTTCCTCATTTGTTGCTTGCATGAATTCCTTTACTATTGCTGCAAGAAAATATAGCAGCACCTGTTCACTTTTTGCATTTTTTGAAAAACCAACGAGTTCTACATTGTTTTCTCTGCGTTCTGCAGGCGACTTTCCGGGTAAAGGTGATGAAGTTTTCCCCGAAGACCACAAACACAGAGAAAAACGATGGTGTTCTAAGACTGTGTGAAGATTATTCCCAAACATAATTAACACATGAAACTGTACAGAATTTGTCCTTACCAGTTGCATTTTGTCGAGTTCGAGATAAGAACTCAGAGATCTTCATATTTCTCTTATATAGCTAAAGATTCAGCCATGAGAAATTGATAATATAATTATTGGTGGAAATGTATTTACATATATAGATGCTAAGAATGCATCTCGATTCTCGCGAATGATTTTTTTAACTCTAATACAGAATGCAAATGTTTACAGTTTTAGCAAAGAATCGGGCGGGATTAATTAATGCCCCATAGCAGTCACCATGTTTTCATCGACTGACAGATTAACGAACACCGTCGGGTCATATGGATGCATAGACCACACGCTAAAATCTGAAAAGACAGGTGAGGCCATGGCCATCAGCAGGTGCGTCACCACTGGGGTGGCAGATATCAGACAAAACTACATTAATGCACCACTGCACCCCTAACCTTAAATTGGTACGAGTTAACGTTGTGGAGACTGGTCAAATACTCAAATATAAGACTATAGATTTTATGTTCGAAGAAGGGTAATTTACACACGTAACGTTTCTAACCTTTTAAGTATTAATAGATCACGTCCCTAACCTTTATCAACGTAACCTTTATTAACCTTTTAAGAAATTTCCGTCCAAGTCCCTCATAACGGAAATCATTCATTTCCTTCATTAAGTCAAGGGCATTTTTGATAAAATATGAAAAATAAATATTTTAATTTAAAAAAAAAAGGGAAAATTGGGGGGAGGGGAACTCCCCTTTTGGCAGCAACACAGAGGGTGTCGCCAAAAGGCGGTAGGAAATGGTAGCTCTTTTTGTTTTTTTTGTTTTAAATTAAAATATTTTTTTATATTTTACCAAAAATGCCTTCGACTTAATTGAGGAAATGGATGATTTCCATTACCAGGAACTTGAACGGGGATTTCTTAAAAGGTTAAGGACCCACAGAAGGAAAAATAAAGGTTGAGGACGTGATCTATTAATACTTAAAAAGTTGTGCACGTTAGGTGTAAAATACCTTTAAAAGAAAGAAGTTAACTCAAATTTGTGGTTAGGCTTTCATGTTCGGGTAATTTACGGCTAATGTCTCTAATCTTTCAACTTTGTTTAGATTACATCTCTAATCTTTAATTTTCCTTCTGGGGGTCTTCAATCTTTTAAAATCGTTACGCTTAAGGTCTCTCAAACTGAAACCGCTTATTATACCATTAATTTTGGAGGTATTTTGATAAAATATAAAAAAATTATTATTTTAATGTTTGAAAAAATTTTTAAAAAAGGGGGGAAGACTTCCCCAAGGCTGCTGGAACCCTCCAAGGCTGCCGGAAATGGCCATTTCCGGCAGCCATTTTTAATTTTTTTTAAACATTAGAAGTATTATTATTACTTTTTTTTATGTTAACCAAAATGTCTCCAAAATTAATGGTAGAATAAGCGGTTTCTATTTGAGGGACCTTAAGTGTAATCATTTTGAAAGGTTGAGGACCGTTAGAAGGAAAAATTAAAGGTTAGAGACGTAATCTCAATAAAGTTGAAAGGTTGGAGACGTTAGCTGTAAATTACCGTTTATGTTCAAAGAAAGATGTAAATTTGGGGTTAAGCTTCCATACCAAGAGATATTACTTGGATGAATTGTTCCAAACTCTGGTTATAATAATATGTCGACTAAGGGGGCATTCAGCAGATAATGCCTCGTCAGGTTTGCTGGAAGGAATAATTAGTTAGTCGGTGTCAATGTTTCGCCTACTAGATACGAGACAGACTTTGATAGAATGTTCCCATAATTTTATGTGTTAGGATTGTTCATTGAGAGGAGGTGAGAACCTCATAGAATTAGAGGCAATCATTAAATGGACTCACCAGTAAAGTTCACACTGGAGACTTTTCCTTCAAATGATCGGGTTTATTCACATATTATTATTCATTTTTAATTTTCAATAAAAACCCCAACAATTGAAGACGGGCACGTGAAAGGTCGGTTAAGATGATGAAGTGAACGTTGGAGCATTTAATGATGATGTTGGTCAAAATCTTCAATGAACAACGCATATAATTGTCCATTTGTCCTAAAATTTAGGTCTATGTTTTTGCTCTAAATTCAAGTCTTCATAGTTCTCAATCTGATTCTCTTTTGCTGATGAGACGGGACCAAACTGGTTTTTTTTTATCTCGTTTAATCATTGCTTTGGAAAATATTCGGAGTTCGATTATTCGGAGTTCGATTATTTAAAACATTGATAATCATAACCCGAGAGATGTGTTGAATGTGTAGCCCCTTTTTCATAGGCTTCCTTCTTAAGCAATAAGATGCAAACTCTTGCAAAAAAATGTATCATTACGCCTGGGAAAGCAGGGACCATTTGGCTAGAAGATCACCTCAAAAAATGGGTTAGATTTACAACTTATAATTACCTTTTACTGCACAAGAATTCACCTCTTTAATGAAAAAGCTTCTCTCGTTATGTTGTAATCCTACAACACTACAAAAAGTACATATGACCCGGCACTCGTCGATGCTTCTGGTGGCCCCTATTAATCTGCTAATTTGGCCGGTCGGGGGAGCCGGAGCTGAGAATAACAGTTTTCTGGCATCGATTATCGCATAAATTTAAAAATCCTTGTTTATTAGTCTTGGTTCCTGAGCAAGTATACAAGAAGAAGTACTTTTTGTACAAGCGTTTGCTTTGCCTGAAAGCGCATAAACAAGGAACCTGTTTTCAAATAATTACTCAAAAATATTTCTTGAGCTACAGAATTTTTGTTTCAAAAGCCATTACAAATTGAGCGAGCCTCAACTTATTACCAGCAACAGCATGCGCATATGCTTTTCCTCTCAAATTTTACGAAGGGAAATTTCAGAAGCTAATGCGAAATTAATTCAGCTTTTGCTACACTGCAAATATATAAGAGTAAGATTGCTGTTGGGGGAAAAATCAAGGGGAAAAAACCTATTTCCAAATAATGTGTAGGGAAAAAGTGGGGGGAAAATATGAATTGAACATGTGACTGTATTTTATTAGATTAGGAGGGGAGTGTGAGTGGGTAAAAATAATATTTTATTGAATTGAGGTAGAATAGAAGAGGGGGAAAAAACTTAAAGGAGAGGCCAAACTAACTTTTTCTCCTTCAAATTTAATACATAATTTGATATTGTGGGGTGGAAAAACCCAAATTTGGGTTTTCCACACCACATTAATCATGCTCTAAATGAATACATTAATCATCCACAAGCAGGTAAATGTAAATTCAGTCATTAGAATGTTTACCACCATTAGTAATCTCCTCGGAAATTTTTTAAGGGCCTTGCATGAATAGTTTCATATGTAGGCGCTTGCCCCTTGCCTCATGTGAGAGTGTCTCAGTCCCAAGGCCGGTGAAAATTACTCTTAATTTCCTCGAGTTTTTTTATCTAGTCAAATCGAGCTATATATATGAAGCCCGACTATTAATAAATCGGTCCAGCTATAGTTAACCTTAATCTTTTAGCCCCCTAATCACATAAAACCACTATATAACAGTTTCTATTCTGTAAGGAGAGATGCAAACTCTCTTTACAAAATTTCATCAATAATTTCCTCCCACAGTACGAATACATAACGCCCATGAAATGGCTCCCACATCACGTGGCCCTCTCTCTAGCCGCCTTTCACTTTGATCGATGGGTAGAACGGGAATGCCTCTGCCAAGAGGTGGAGTTGCCAAAGGAGGAATTTTTCCAACTTTCTCTAACATTTCTCATCCTTACCAAATAGAAATCAAGAATAGAAACACATCAAAGCTCTACTACCTGTGCAGAGCTGCGTAAAGAGGCAATCATATAAATTTTCTTCAGATTTCACGAGGATACAATCCGAATTTATAGGTTTTTTTTTAAACTCTATTTAAACAAATTGTTAACTCAACGAATAAAGAAACTTAGTCCCTACAAATTTATTATTATTGAACAAATTTATTATTATTGACCAAAGTGATAAATTTGTTCATACTTCAAATCAATATAATTCAAATAATTGAATGAATGTCAAATAGTAGTTTGAAAATTGAAATGTCAAGCAAATAAGAAGAGTCGCTTTCACACAAAAAACGTAACACCGGAAAAGAGCACCGCGTAGTTGTGTCTCTCAAAAGCGAAACGTGAAGAAGTTGAGGAGGGAGAGGGGGGGGGGTTTTGTCAGTCAGGCATCTCTGGTCCCTTTGCTATCATCTGGATTTTTGGATTCCAATACCCAAACCCGACATTTCCAATTTCCCAAGCAAAAGGATAACACAATGCACGTCTCTTTCTACTTTGTCCCTCTCTCTCCCCCTCCTTCCTTAAAAGAAGATACTTCTTCCAACACACGCCCATTTCCCTTTTTCGTTCCATTTCTTCCTATATAATTGGTCGAACTCTGTTATAAAGCCTTATATAGCTCCATAAAAATTTAAGGTTATTAGTCTATAACAATTAATAAAATGTAAGAATATGTGACCCGTTTAATTAAATGATCATAAACAATTAATGTCACCTAAATTAGTATCTGTGTGACTACAAATGATAACAAAAATATTCAAAACCATTAATCATCAAATTAGAAACTTGCGAATTAGGGCCTACTGCATGGTAGTTTTTCTAATGAGCCATATATATCTAATTATTTACACAGAGTCAAATTGTTAATAAAAATCAGTTAAGTCACATAGCCCTCTGTAAGGAGTCAGACCTGACTCATTAGATTCTAATATACTGTAGGAAGCCGGAAGGATTTATTATAGAAACGGCGTCGCTTGCCTCGAAAGCAGTGGGCAGAGTGTCCCACTTCCCCAGCGCACCAAAGCTGGGTGCCTATCGAGCTCTCACTCATCTGGTAGGGTTCCTCCAATTCTGGGACCCACGCCTAACGTCTTTTTTTCCTCAAAAAGAAGCACACGTGCGACCACTGATTCGATACAATATTCCATCGATGTGCTACAAAATTATTTGTTCTTCTAAATAAAAAAGCTAGTACATGGAAAAATAATAATGATACAACAATTTCTCTCTACAAGCTAAACAATAGCTGTAGAGCATTATTATTACAACAAAATTTTTACATTTATTACAAATTCCAACATGAACAGTAAATCCCTCGCGGTACCATTGATGTCCTACTTTTTCAGTAATAATAATTTTAGACGGACATATATTTCTAACCTGAAAACACAATAAATCATGCTAGTCGATTGAAAATATAATTATTATTTAATGTTGATGTCCCAAAAAAAAAAAAAACACAATTAATGCAGAAAATATAAATGTAACAAACAAATAATCTGTAATCCACAAATGCACAAATAATAATACTATAAACAAGTATTATTATTAGTACTCTATAAATTTTGATTAGTATATAGTAAAGTTTCTTAAGATTTTCTATACCATATCCCGTCTATCGGAGTACAACAAAAACCGTGTGTTCACATTTTTTTCTTTCTTTTATCCTTTTCCACTAAAATCAAATTTTGTACCAAAGACGCAGGAAGCAAACACGAGACTTTGAAAACTGAAAAAAACAGAAGGGGAAAAGAATCTCGATGTTTGCCGGCTAACTCTGTGACGTTGAAGATGACCGTGCGGTAACGGATTCTGCCAGTTTTCCGATCCTTTCTACCAATTCCGGTGACAGTTTCTTTGCCGGTTTCTTCTCCTTTTCTCGCCGGAAATCAAACCCCAACGCATCTGAAATCTCTTCCGAGCTCCAACCTGATTTCTGGAGCAAATCCGAGTACTTATCTGCTTTCAGTAGTAAAGCATCCAGCACCGCTTGATTATCCAACATAACCATCTCACCTTCGAAGAACCCAGATGCCGAAACGTGCACAATTTCCGATACGTCTGATTCAGCCCACCCGCCTTCTTTGAGTACCGATCCAATTTGGGTCACGTATTCTTCCACCCATCTCGGCATCTTGGATCTTGGCATTTCGAAGTACCTTTCTGGTGACGATGAAGTGGAGGACGACGAATTTGAGTTCCTCCGACGGCGATCTATGGCGGCATCGCTCCAGAACTCCACCCATCTTGGGGTTCTTCCGCCAAACACTGTATCCAGACTCCTCCTCGAAAAATTTGTCAATGAACCGGCTGATTTTTCACTCATGGAACGCTGCTTGGAGAGAATATTCGGTTCTGGCCCTTGAAACAGAGAAGATTCTCGGTCGAAAAAGTCTGATAAATCAAACCCACAACAGAAGATTCTGTTCTCGTCGACATAGAATATGGGGTTTCCGGCTAAACACGGATTGCAGGGAATGTAACAATGGTTGAAAACGGGAATTAGAAGGGGAGCCCGTTTGAGTGCGTTTCGAGCTACTTTAAGAGCCTTTTCCGGATCGGACGGCCGGGGACCCCAGGACTTGGACCACAAAGCATTTCGTGCTATGTGAAAGGTAATGGATGCGATTGGTAGGTCAATGGAGGCGCGGAGTTGGAGGCGAGCCGTACTGGAGGAGCGCCAGTCAGGAAATCCAGGTCCTACCGGCAAAC
>CAVNYN010270400.1:0-22756 GCA_963692815.1 Nyctanthes arbor-tristis
CTCAATTTTTTTTAGTCCGGTACCCTCATCATCAGTGAGTTGGGTACCAGAAAAATGTGATGTTTCAACTTCCTCTTCCACATTTACCTCACCAGACTGATCATCATGATGTACAAAGCTCCCATTGGACTTGAACTCTGTATCGGTTTCAATTCCTTTCATCCCACTAGAATCTTGAGTCTCTGTTGAAGTGTTATGGACCCCTTCTTTCGGTGTATCTCCAGGGCTTTCAGCCAACTCCATATGATCCGATACTCCATTCTCGGGCTTCTCCATATCAGTATTGACGCCTTTCACCTTACTGGAATCCTGAGTCTCTGAAATCTCGTAAATTATTGATTCCTTCATGTCATGTTCTTCAGAGCACACATCAATCCCTTCTATCACATGGACATCTTGAGTTGCTGCTATCTCAATATTGTGTTCATCCACCTTTATGTCTGCATATATGATATTCATCTCTGAAGGATCCAGTGCACCACTTTCAAGATTATCAGCATTACCAGCAGTGTCAATTTCAGTAAAACTGACATTTGTCAACCCATGGACTCTCTCAGGAGGAACTTCATTCTTGTCAGAAGACTCCTCAACTATCGGACCATCAGGCTTTACCCCAGAAGCCTCATCTGTATTCTGAATTGCCTCTTCAAACTTCTCTACTTCATTGCCTCGATCTGAATTCTTAAAACTATTCTCTGATGGAAAAACAGTCCTAACATTTTCGTCATTATTCAAGTCCTTCTTCTCTGAACCAACCTTTGGGGTATCTGCCTCAACTGCCTCTTCAAATACATCCTCCCCTTCTGAGTCCTTTGATATTGATCCATCCGAACCTGAATCAGCATTTTCATTTTCTCTTGACTCCGCAAGCTCATTGTGAGCGCCATTCTTCTCTCCCAACTTTGAACCGTCCACAGTGTCAATACCATTATCCATCACAAAGCAGTCCTAAATAACGAAGCTTAACTGAAATTGCAAAAAAGATAAACAATAATGAAATAAAGCAAAAGATTCCCAAATAAAACAACACATTAGAATGACCCAGTAACGTCTTTAGCAGTCAAAACAAAGGATTCCCAAATGCAGAAATTACTGCTTTTTTTTTTTTAAATTAAAAAAATCACTGTGTCTTCATTCATTAAAAATTCATGGAATGCCAGATACTTCATCAAAATGCTTAACCATTTAGGCGGAAGAATTAACTTATGCACCCGTATCTTCAATCTTCAAAGCATAATATTGCCCTTTTGTGCAAAGTCACCAACAAGATTCACTGAAGACCCGGATAGACATATCACAAAGCAGACCAGAAAAATGATGCGTGTCAAGGAAATATATATCATAACGCAGAAAGATATAGAGTTCCAAATAAAAACAAACAGGAAACCCACAGCAGACGAAACCCATACATTATTGATTTTTTAAATGCACAAAATAGGAAGGTAACGATTCCACGAATCAATAATTTTCCCCGCAGAACTAACCTGTGGTAGGCGTAATCGGATCTTAGGCGGACAACAAATTAGGGTTTTGCATGAATTGAGGTTGAGGGGTGGGCAAACGAAACAAATAAAAAAGAGAAATTCCAAGACAAAAAAGGAAAAGAAAAAATCACCAGTCCCGGTATTGTAGACGGAGGAAGTTTTCAGTTATAGGATAAAAGAGGATCGGGAGAAGTGACCATGTATCGCAGTAGAAAGGGGATCTTTTTTTCGTCCGAGAGTCTTCTTCGTAAAACGCCTAATTTGAACTAATATACAAATTTGGTGAAATTGATGTGGATAAGAGTTACTCAACGGTGGAGATGACTTCCGTGTTCCGTGATCGAACGGTAACAAATTACGCATAGTAGGCTTTCAATGGGAAAAGGGAATTAGGTGCTTCATGGAACACGTGGTACCAACTGGATTTAATTTGGTTAATCTGCACCGTTGGTGCTCTCACAGGGTGTTTGGCGAGGTAGATTGTAATTTATGTTGATTATAATCTGTTGCGCACAGTATTATCTTATTGATTTTTTTCTTTTTAAAACATTTAAAAGTAAAAGTCAATCAGTAATTATTTACTTTTTATAAAAAATAATTAGTAAAATGATGTCATGTAACAGATTATAATTAAATAAATAATCTACACCCTCATTAGACACTTTATTAATCTATCACGGAAAACGAAAATCATATGATTATTTAATTCATAACTCCATAATTAATTAATAATAATAATTAATTAAAGAGTTCCTGAGAGGGTAAAATAAAATATAGGTAAAAATCATCAATGTCAACAAATTATGAAAAAGTTTGTTTTGACGCTTTCACGTATGAAAATAATCTCCCACCAGCCGGGTGATGGGATACCCGGCTGACAGCCCACCCACATTGGACAGCCCCCCATGTAAGCCCCCGCCACCCGACTGGCGGGAGAAGTGAACTCCTATATATCATACATTTATAGCTGACATGCAACCCGCCACTCGGTTGGCGGGAGAAGTGAACTCCTATATATTATAAGTTTATAGCTGACATGCAAAGTGCAAGAAAGGCAACAGTAGTCTTGAATATCACCTTCAATTAGAGTTGAATGAAGGAAAGATACGTGGAAGGAGTTCACTTCTCCCGCCAGCCGGGTGGCAGATTACAAGACAGCCCCCATGTGGGTGGGGCCGCCCACATGGTGGGAAATCCCACCACCCGGCCGGCGGGAGATCATTTTCATGATATATAGTACATTATTTAACTAATCATGCAGAGAAACACTGTAATCACTTTACATTTGATGTTGGTGGAAAAATTTTGCATTTGCTTATATCTTAATAGTAAACAATACACAATAATTTATACTGTGATGATGAAATCCTTCTTCATCGCCAATTATAGAAAGACGTTGAGGTGCGCTTTGATGTCTAGTCTTAATCCAACACTCTATGCTATTGTACTATATGGTGTCGTATGATTATGTGGTGTCGTACATTGGGATACGCTATATGAAAAACCACAACCAAGTGGGCGTACTCAAATACACACTACGTGGTTATATGGCACGATATAATGGTGTTAGATCATTTTTACTAAGACATCCTCTATTTTAAAAAGCTCGCATAAGTTTCCATTAGACAATGCTTATGCTCGAATCTTGAATCAGACATTTAATCACGCTTTACGCTTTATCACGTTTGATGTTAATATTTTTTCATACATTACGTTTTTTAGAACATTAATAATATCTATTGAGAATTGTGCATTCATTGTAGTCTGTAAAGCATACAATCTTCCAGGAATTTGATTTGATAAGATAATAATTAATGCTAACACCAGTTGATCAATAAGGTAACTGTGTATAAGTATGTACGTATATATGTGCAGTGGAAGCGATTAAAAAGATTGCGGGAGCCGTCTATTTTAGGATTAAAAAAAATGGTCGGCCCCCACGCACAAGCCATTCGATTGCTTCCTACATGTAACGTGTTTCCTTGAAACAAGGACCAATACTTTTAGTTTAAGCAATGATTTAATACAGCCAAATGCAAGAGTTCAATTAATTGTCTGCCATGTTTATGGCGTTTGATTTCAAGTGTTTGTTTGGTGAATTGAATTCTTCAACCAAAGCATCGGTATTTCGACCATCAAATCATGTGTCTTGTGAGTATCGTTGCTTTCTGCCTCAACATCAAAGTTGAATACATATGCATTAGACAAGAGTGAACTAGCAGAAACTCAAGAAATGGACCTCATGATGCACAAGTTAATTTACTTTTTACAATGAACAAGTTTTGGCTTTTTATTTTTGTCATCTAAACTAATTACATTATCCACTCTGTCAAGATGAAAATAACTCTTATCTTTTTTTTTTTTTTTTAAATTAGTACTCTTCATGTTTTTGATTTTGAGTTATTATTACTATATCAAAGAAAAGGAGACAAATGGCCCCTTTAAAGGGACGGATAACCCCGTTAAAAGGATAAAAAAAAGTAAGGAAAAAGTTGTATTATAGATTCCTATTGTTCAAAAAAGGGTAGAACACTCTCTCTTTAGATTAGATTACGCCCATGGTTAAATTAATAAGCCCAGGTAGTCTGATCATTCCTATTGGTTTATGGGTTTTGTTTTTATTATTTTATTTATTTATTAAATACAAGGTTGAGATCATAGAGTGGGGATGCTCACACGGACTCGAATAAAATATAAGAGTGCCTTTACCGTTAAAATAAACTCTCTTTTCCAATTTATAGGTTTCGTTATTCAAATACAAGGAGTCCATATTAATGTCACCCATTAAGCTTTTAATCGGTATATATCGCTCTGCGAGCTTCGGTCCGAGCCCATATTAATCCCAAATTATTAATGGGTTGATGTCTTGGAGAATCACTAGCTTAACAGATTTGTGCAGGCCGAGTCCAAAAACCCAGGCCACATTAATAGTTAGATTTTCGGGTCCACCCCCAGCTGACGTGCCGCCACTGACCGCGCTTCTCAGGCGGCGATGCTGTGTTGCGCTTCTCGCAATGCCCACTACATTTCCTCCACCTCGAATCTTTACTTCCACATTCAAAAATATACCCAAAAGCAAATCATCCAGCAAATATCCTTGTTTGATCCAAAATTTTCTTGATTTTGCATCCAAAGGTCAGCTTAAGGAAGCGATCGATTCTTTGCCACTCTTAGCTCGCCAAGGCTTTCGCTTAAATGATGCAACTATTGCCTTTCTTCTTCGTCAGTGTGCCAATATGAAATCCTTAGAAGAAGGCAAAAGGGTGCACCTTCATTTGAAATTAACTGGTTTAAAGCACCCAGGCACGTTCTTATCCAACCATCTGATTAGAATGTATGCAAGATGTGGTGATCATGTAAAGGCCCGTCAGGTATTTGATAAAATGCGTACGAGAAATATGTATTCTTGGAATAATATGCTGTCTGGTTATGCGATGCTGGGGATGCCGAAGCCTGCATTGAGGTTGTTCTATAAAATGCCTGAAAGGGACATCGTAAGTTGGAATACAATGGTGATGGCGCATGTGCCGATCTGGTGCTATGATGAGGCCTTGAGGCTTTATAAAGACTTAAGAAGAACGGGTGTTGGGGTTAATGAGTATAGTTTTGCTGGAGTTGTGACAATTTCTGTTGAGTTGAAGGACTTGTGCCTTGCCACACAGTTGCATTGTCAAGTTTTTATTGTTGGATATTTGTCAAATATGATTCTTTCAAGTTCTATTGTTGATGCATATGCAAAATGTGGCAAGTTGGTTGATGCTAGGAAGTTGTTTGATGAGATGGTAAAAAGGGATGTTCTTGCTTGGACCACTTTGATTTCCGGTTATGCTCAATCTGGTGATATGAAATCAGCTTAGGAAATTTTTGACACAATGCCCGAAACAAATGATGTTTCTTGGACGGCTTTGATTACAGGGTATGCCCGAAATGGGATGGGACAGCAGGCCCTTAAGTTATTATCAGCGATGATTGTGCTGGGTTTAGCACCAGATCAAGTTGCTTTTATCGCTTGCCTGTTTGCTTGTGCTAGCTTAACTTCACTTCAGCATGGTAAACAAATTCATGCATCTCTGATAACAACAGGTCTTAGACCTAGTGTAGTGGTTTCGAGTGCCCTTATTCACATGTACTCAAAATGTGGAAGTTTAAAATGTCGGAAAGAGAGTTTTTAATATGGTGGAAAGCAAGAACTTGGTGATAACTGCATTAGCACAGCATGGTGGTGCTGAACAAGCCATAACGATGTTTACTGACATGGTGAAACTGGGCGTGAGACCAGACAGCGTCATCTTTCCTGTCCTTAATCGATGCACAGAGTCATTTCAGGCTAGTCCAAGAAGAATTAAGTTTCACAAGCCCATGACATCTTGCTGTGATACTAATGTTTCCCAACTAAAGCGGTATGCATGCTTAATTGATCTACTGGGTTGAGCAGGAATGTTTTATGAGGTGATGAATCGACTCTAAGAAGATGCCATGTTAACCTGATGGCCATATTTGGAAATGCCTTGCCTGGTAACATAGAACTGGGTAAAATTACGGCAAACCATCTAACTGAATGCAAGCCTCAATAACCTGCAGCCTATCTAATGCTCTCAAGTACTTAAGTTGCTGTTGGGAGATGGGAATCCGCAGAGCAAAGCCAATGAATGACAGGAATGTTAATAAAGACCAAGCTACTAGCTGGTTATAAAGTGCGCTTAGGTTGTGTACCAAGTAGGTTCATTTTTTTCCTGAGAAAGAAATCATACTTATATGTATTACCAGCTGACAAAAATATTCAATTGAAGATCACTGGAAGGCCAATCCTTTCCATTGCTTGTATCAATTTTTCTATGGTTTATCATAAAGAAGCATTTTGTATTTGATCAAGTGAAAAGATAAATCATTTTCTTGGCACCAATCTTCAATAGCACCTGTGACGTAAATCAAGGGAACTTCGCTATTAATTAATGTTGAAATCCTGAACAATAAAATTTACATGAACACACAGTGGAAGATTTTAGAATCCCTTCCCTGTGTCTCCTGGTTGACTTTTTTTATTTTTCTTTTTCCTGGGGCCTGTAACTGTAAACCTGTTCATTTATTTTATCTAAAAACCCAAGAAGTAAACAGTTGTCATTATAATTCACATGAAATGCAAATGTGATGCGTTGTATCATAGAATTTGGATGAGAAGGATATTGAATGACATAAAATCTATGTAGCATGTCCAAATAATTGGACAGCAAGGCAAGTGGACCAGCCATTGAGAGAAATCGATAACAACCGCACATCAAACAATAATTGAAACAAGCGGGCCCACATAACCAACAAAACTAGACTAAAGTTTAATCTTAATCTATTCCTTGAAGGCGTTAAAAATAGGGAAGCATTTAACTTATCTTCAAATTCAAAATGAACTATTATTATAGTTCAAGGTATTTTCACCTAATGGCGTTAAAATCCACTATTAAATTGCACTAGATCACCCCCCCCTTTTTTGTTCAAGAAACCCACAAGGAACAAGAATTCTTATATTTATCATCATCCTTTTCAGAGTGTTCCGACAATGGGTTCTAAGGTATCCAAACAGGTTGAACGAAGAAAATCAATCCGAAGTGAGAAGAAAATTCTGTATGACATGAAACAGAGCAATGGATCTGAGTTTCCCGGTTCAGACTATCGTCCATCTGACAGGAAGAGCTGGATGTCAGAACTGAATCCAGACAGTCTCCAAATCAACCAAATTGTGTGGCCTGGTACGCATGATTCTGCTACTAACAAGATTGGATTTCCATTTGTGACTCGCCCCTTCGCGCGATGTCAATCTCTGTCAATCTACAAACAGCTTGTCACAGGGTCCCGGGTTCTGGATATCCGAGTTCAGGAGGATCGCCGTGTCTGTCATGGCATCCTCGTTACCTACAGTGTGGATGTCGTGATTGAGGATGTCAAGAAGTTTCTGTCCGATACAGAGTCTGAGGTTATAATCCTTGAAATCCGTACAGAGTTCGGACACGATGATCCTCCAGATTTCGACAAATACTTGGAGGATCGACTGGGTGAGTATCTTATTCAGCAAGATGATCAAGTATTCCAGAAGAAAATTTCTGAATTGTTGCCCAAGAGAGTTATCTGTGTGTGGAAACCAAGAAAAGCACCTCAGCCAAAGGCAGGTTCATTGCTTTGGAATTCAGGGCACTTGAAAGATAACTGGATTGATACTGATTTGCCATCGACAAAGTTCGAGAGCAACATGAAGCATCTGGGTGAGCAGCAGCCGGTGACAGCTCGGAAACACTTCTACAGGGTGGAGAATACTGTCACTCCACAGGCAGATAACCCGATTTTGTGTGTAAAGCCGGTTACAAAACGTATTCATCCATATGCAAGGGTGTTTATATCCCAATGCTTCTCTAAGGGCATAGCTGATAGGTTGCAGGTTTTCTCTACAGATTTCATAGATGAGGATTTTGTGAATGCTTGTGCTGGAGTTACAAAAGCAAGGGCTGAAGGAAAGGCTTAAATCGAGTTTGATCATTTTCCTGGTTTGTGAATCATTCTTCCGTGAATCATTCTTGTAGCCTTTGTTTGGTTATTCACCGAAAATATATCAATCCGGCCATATAGAGCATGCTGCATGGATGGTACGAAAGCTCCTCTGCTTGATAAGATTGGAGAGCATTATCAATCGTACAAACATGCTCGACCGGACACACGACGTTTCAGCATGTCTGTCATTCTTGTTCAGTTTCTCATAAGTTGTTGTGTCTATGGAGGTGTTACATCTGTATATTGATCAGCCAGAAATATTCATTTTCATAAAAAAATTATACTTGTGTGTTCTACCACCAAGCCTTGAAAAACAAGAGAAATACGATAAGTTCCTTATCTTCTAATAATTATTTAATATTTGCTCATAAAGACACATCATATCATATATTTTGAACATTGTTACATTGCCGACACATTTTAGCTCTCTGCTCCCACGCCAGGACCACAATTGGCAACATACCCGACAACAATCTAGTTGGTTTACGACAATGCATTGTAAAAGAAACTAGAAGAATAATACATTTCGCTTGGACTTTCTCCATTCCTTTCGTAGAATCCACAGTTCAAAGCTGTTCAATAATCTTGTGGAACCCCCATCAACAAAATCTTGATTGGAAGGAGTCTCTATCCCAGTGTCTTGGTTGCCCCAACACCATTTTTACAAGTTTGTCGGTGGTCTTCGGCGGCCAGCTGAAAGTGTAGATTATCATCATGTCCACAGATGTACATTGATAAAGGCTGTACTTGAACAACACTGGGGTGTGACAGCTTGGCGTTTTATCTTCTGTAATCGAAGCAGGACCCATCGGCTAGTACCCTTTCACTGCAGAATTTCTTTTTCAAAACATTTTCTAGTTGCTCAAATGTTAATGAAAATAAACCTGTCGAAGGAAAATTGCAAAGAAAGATTTTAGTGCAGAAGCATTAACATATCAAAAAATTAACATAGGAGTGAAATACAAATGAACATATCACGGGAGTGAAGTGAACTATAAATGAACATATCAAACCGCTTATGGTAAACGAATAGGAGTCCAATAAAATTCGAAACAGAAATGTTCTAGCCAATGGATGCAAAAAAGTAACTAAGAACTCAAATCCTTCCTTGTCCTTGATAACACCAAAAAAAATTCACAAGTAGCAAAATCAGACAGAAAAGAACTTTTTCTTGTGTTTCAAGAATATGAGCAAAATTTTAAGACAAAAGGTTACTGGGGTTCATTAAAAATCCCAGCTTATTTCACCCATTACTAATTCTTTTAGATTGAAAAGTAAAAGTAAAATATTGGACAGGCAAATAAAAGATATCCGAGAACCTGAGCTGGAGTTTTCTTTCAGATGTAATGTTGCCCTAACCAAGAGTGTCCCTGGAGTTTGCTGGAAGACCTATAATATAAAATAAAGTATCAAACCATGTATCCATTCCAATATATAAAAGATCAATGTAATAGAAACATTTCCCCCCTTCTTTTTCCCCTTTAATTTGGCGTGGGAACGGAAATTACTGAAATGCGGAACCGCAGGTCATCTGATTGACATTTGCTATCACTTGAAGTATTGAACATCTTCAACACATTTTTGCAACTAGCAGCTCCATTCTCATCTTTTGTTTCACTCTTCAAAATTGTCTCACATTGATTCTTTGAAACAGTGATCTGTAACATGAAATATACTATGGTAAACAAATGGAAGTAGCACAATCATGTAAATTACAGCATAAAATCAACGAACTTACATCAATATTAAATGTGGCAGCATTTAGTTTACAGGATGCTCCACTGCTGCAGAAAAAAGATTCCACCGACTCCAACACATGAAATGCGCTATATTGACGTTGAAGGCCCTAAATAAACGGTACTAAGATATGAGATTCATGTACCATAGACAATATGACCACTGGAAAAGCATATATAAAGTATAAATAAGAATAGACCACATGTAAAACTAAAGCGCAGAGGTTGATGTACAAGTGGACGTCAATTGAAGAATGCAGTTTGTAACTTTAGCAGTCGGTTGATAGAGATGTAAATTGCATTCCTGATCAATGGAATGAAATCCATGAAATTCAAAATAGAAAATATGCAACGGCTGCTCATGTTTTCTACTCTTATGTTTAGAAGATTGTGAGCATGTGCCAAAACCCTCTATATACACTCATTTTATCCCTATAATACATAGTGTAATCATGCAATTAATAGCACCCATAGGCTATATGTCTCATCGCTTCAAATTCATCGTGTATGGGAACAGCATTGGTGATAAATTAAGAGGGGATAAAATTCAGATGAAAACAAGAGGCTAGTATTACATAAAACTCCATGATAATAAATATTGGTCAGTTCCATTTGAAAGAATTCATATGGCAATCATCTGGCACATTAATCATGTAATATTCGAGTGTAATTATTGAAAGATACATTTTCCTTGTGAGCATGTGCCTAACTTGCATACAATTAAGCGTTTGACATTGTCCTAGTTTCCTATTACTAGCAGTCCACGTTACTAGCATAAGATGCATTTAATCTCTTGACCTTTTTTAAACTTTTACGTGTGCTCTTCCGATCTCACGGGACCATGACTACATTATGACCACTCTCCTAAACCTTTAAACAACAATACCACTACTGCATCCCATTGCCAATATTTTATCTAATTAACATGCTCCTTGGAGTTAGAAAGTTTATACAAACATCTACCTTAATATCAGCAGCTTCTTTTCTAATACACATGGAGACCAGTACAGATGACAAGGAGAAAATAGCAGCATCTGGAAAAATAAGCGGCAGCAAACAGGATGATGTTTCATCTAAACTAATTCCATACTTCTAAAGCATTGATATTTAGAAATGTTTAGCACTGAAAGTTATCAAAATTTGTGAAGGTGAAAGCGATAGCCAAACCTCTAGCATGAAAGACAGATTATTATTCTCGGTCACGTGTGAAGATATCTGCCTGGAAGGGGGCAGGAAAGACCATGCAAGTCCCCATCTTGAAGTCTGGCCTTGGACAAATTCTGTTGTCTTAACTACAGTGACTCCAACGCTCCAAAGCTTTGATGCCAGGATATTGAGGTTTAATTTTCTCCCAACCATTGAAGTGTACCACCTAAATTAAAAGGGGAAATTTGATTGTGATGAGGGTCGAATGCAACATTTCAAAAGCAGTATGTAGATAGAAATTAACAAGATACCTAAATGTGTGCTTCAGTTGAATACTGTCTTCAATAATGCGAGTAATAAATGCCTCTTCCCCTCCAGGACAAACCATCTCCTCGGGAGTACCGCCACAAGATGTCTTCGGATTCAATCCTGCTTCCTCCATTGTCTCAAAGAATGGGGGGTTGCACATACAAAAGTCAAAACTTTCCCCAGCCTTAACAACACCAACGAGAACAGGTGGTCCATGGTAATTCCTTTTTGTGGCTGACAGCGTTCTGAGTGTAAATGATGGCTCGGGCTCCATATTGACACTCTTTACATTGCTTGAATCTACATAACCTTTAGTTCCATCTTTCAGCACGTTTTGCAATTCTTTGTCATTGTTGTTCTCAGAGTCAACTCTTCTAATTTCAATCAATTCTGACAAACGTGGGTTACTCTTGACATTTCTATCTGCCCACTCTATTGCTACATCAGTTACATCTGCAAAAAATTTCAACAGTACTAGATCGAGATAATAAAACTTCCATTTTAAGTAGAAAAGATATTAGAGATAATAAAAGCTGAATTATTACCTGAGCCCACAAAGGTCCATCCAAGAAGAGATGCACCAAGGAGAGGATATATGCAATTTGCACCAGTTCCAATATCAAAACCTTTGACAACACTATCTTTCCTAGTGCATGGGATGAGGTCTGAAGCTAAAAGATCTTCAATCCAGTGAATGTAATTTGATCTGTTAGGCACTGTTGGACAGAGTTGTCCATCTGGAATCCACCTACAAATTAGTAATTTTAATTTCCCTGTGCCACCAATATTTTTATCCAACCAAGGTTCTGAAAAATATAATTTGAGGTGAAGTTTCCAGCTTTTTCAAGCCTAAGCGCGCTTCTTCAAGCTTAAACAAGACTTACGCGAGGTGTAAGCAATCTCTTTAGAACATCGCCACACCTCACATATAACAGAATTGGGAAAAGTTCAAGATCCGGGTTTTGGGAAAAGTTCAAGATCCGGGTTATCTTTGCGTAATTTCATGCCAGAACTTATTTTGTCTCTGTTCCCCTAAACTAGAAGTACAAGCACAGTCGAATGGAGAAAAGCAAGTGAGAGTTCACTATACATACATTAGAAATTTAGCATGAAAACCACACCAAAGGGTCAAATCAGCCACTTATTATTACTGATTTTCGTAGAAACATGGTTCAATCACCCGAAAACCCATCTATAAAAATTAAATATTAAAAAATGAAATGAAATCGTGATTACAAACAATCATTCTTTTCATAATTGTGACCAAAATAACATGTGATTTTTCTAGCACGAAAACAAGAGCAGAAAAGAAAAGTTCTCCCGTGAAGATAAATATTTGCATAAACTATTACCAATCGAGGCCATGATCGTGGAGGAGTAAGACTCGAGTGAGCTCCCTGGTGGCGTTGAAGTCGGTCCAGTCGATTCTGGGGCGGCCATTGTGAGAGTAGAAAACGTAAGGCTCAAAGCTCGGGTACAAAGAGGCCAAGAGTCGGAAATCCGGCGGATTTTCGGAGTACTTGTTTCGTGGGTGAATAACTGCCGTTTCTCCCCTTTTCCTCTTCTGCTTGCTAGGCATCGCCGCCGCACTGGTTCTGCTTCAACCTTCCGCCTCCGGCATCCTTAAAGTCGCATAACCATGCCCCACATCTCTAAGAAGCACGATTTCGAAATGCTCAATATCAAGGGAAAAAATTTGGGCTAAGTCCGTGTTTATTCGGGCCGGTGGAAGAAGTAATAATCCAAACGAGAGAAATAGGTACTCGTTCGACGGTGGCTTAGAACGCATTTTCAAATTAATTCTATTTTTAAATAATAATAATTAGTTAAACTAATCACATATATTTATCTGACTTAAATATATTACACAAATCTCTATTATTCAATTCTACTCATTTTCTCTCTTATTTTTCATTAAAACTCATTATAATGAGTTTGCAAATATTCTATTTTTTCTTTTTTTAACAAGTATATGAGGAATCCTTTCCCCAAAAAATTAAATAAATATATAAAGTATATGAGGAATGAGAAGTAACCTGATATAAATCAAGACCCGTGTGGTCTAGTAGTATCATAGTTAGCTTCAAATTCTCGATCAAGTCTTTGATTCCCCTTCTTTACAATCCTTTTATAATATCAAAGAGGAAAAATAAATAAATAACTTGATTTACTGTTCAACTTCATTGCTAATAAAATTAACCTTTGTTAATAACTTTTGTTTGATGTGTGAATAACTTTGTTTTATGTAGCTTTGTAAGAAATGATTTTTCCCCTTTTTTGAGAAACATGTGCCAGAGAAACTAAAGAGATCTTCACATACAAGTTTTAAAAAAAAAACAAAATTGAATAAATTAAATACAACCAACCAACATTATTATTATTTTGATGCAACCAACATTATTGATTTATTAAAAGAATAATAGGGGGTAATCTATATATCTATATATATATATATAGGTTCTTTTGATAAATACTCCTTTCCTTGACATGGGTTTGAAAAATACATTGCTTTTGAAGTTATTTGTAAAAATACCCCATACAATTGTAAAAATACTCCATACAAAGTTTTAATTAACTCCAATTTTTATTAAATTTTATTATAATCATTCCTAACAAAACTACCACCACGTCACTACCGCCGCTGCTAAGTTTCCACCGTTAAAAAAAATGTAACAAAACCCCAAAAAAAATGGTAACATAGAAAAATATGGTAACAAAATACGAGAATCTAGAAAAAAAAAAGATGGTAAGAAAATCATCATAACACAATAAATCACATGAAAAAAAATAGTAACAACCACTCGAACTCACCAAAAGGAAAAAAATGTTAACAGTGTTTAATATTGTTACCATTGCAAAGAAAAAAGGGGAAAAATCATGGTAACAACACCGGAAATTAAAAAAAAAATTATGTTGGCAATGTTAAATATTATTACCATTGCAAAAAACACAGAAAACATCACGGTAACAAATAAAAACTAACAAAGACAAGGTAACAATCCAACAAATAACCACACCATGGTGTTACCATAATATCCCCAAAAAAAAAAAAACCCAAAAAATCTCCCCCGAAAACATGGTATCATGATGTAAGGGAAAAAAATAAAATCTAAAATAGATGTTAGCAAGTAAAGGAAAGGCAAGAAAAATTTTGGAAAAAAAAAAATCATGGTTAGAACTACCGCTGGAAACTGTTCTTGCGGTGGCACGTGGCAGCAGCCGCTGTTGTGTGAACAACAGCAACGGCCGCTAACAATGCCGTCTCCTCCCTTCGTCCACTGAGATCTCATTTCACATTGAGTGTCTTGGAGAGCCCCCAAACCGGGTTGTTACGGTGGTTGAAGAATGTCGCATAAACGTATGGGCGATGGGTGGGGGTCGATGGTGCCGTCGGCAAAGGCAGGTGGTGGCCGCGCTGGTGGGGTGAGGGTTTTGAGATGAAAAAGAGAAGCGTAAATAATTAGAGTTTGGATAACTGCGGGATTATATAATGTGTGTAATTTTAATAAATTAAAAATATTAAACTTTTTTTTTTTTTTGCAAACATTAAACTTAGCAATTATGATAATATATTTTTTATTTAAATAATAAAAAGAAAAAATAACAATAATGGTGTTTTTGCAATCAAATAAGATAAATTTATAATTAGTTTTAGTATACATGTATAATTCGAAACCTTATTTTATATATATATATATATATATATATGTAAGGAGAGTAGTTTGCTATATAGTTGTACCACAATTTTATGCCAAAACTGTATTTTAGATGGATATTTTAGGTTCATTACGATAATTTTTGTAGTCATCTATATCTTTACTATTGTGATTTAAGTTGATTTGATTTGGTTATTTCAATTTTAATTTTTCCTGATCTTCTTCTATCTTCAAGACAAGATTCTTTCTCTGAGTTTTGTAATAATCTAGCTTCATTTAAATTGCTGATCGACGAATGTGATTTAATTTTTTAGATAAAAAATGTCTGAGATTAAAAAGGCTCCCCGTTTCGCTAATTTTTATTTGGATTTCACATCCTATGTAGTCTTTTATAATTTTTTTAGTCCTGGACAAAATAACCGTAACTATAACCAGCCAAACTAAACCAAAACTGAGCGGTTTTATCCAGTTTAATTCAGTTTTTCTAAATTTTTGAATGATTATGATTATTAAAATGAATAAGTATTTGGTTATAGTTTTCGATAGCCTCTTTGAACTATATTTTATAATAATTTTCTTATATAACTATTGTCACACCCTCATTATTTTTTCATAAATGGATAAGTTGTTTCTTTGTAGGATGGCGGAAACTCTTGTCATTTCAAAATAGTTAAAGTGATAACAAGGGACGTGTCATGCTATTTCAATAACTTTTTAATATTTTCATAAATGTTATTGAGATACTTCTTTTAATTTCCCTTCTGTCCTTAGAGTTATACTAAAAGAAGTTTACTAATTTTTTTTTTTTTTTGTATTTATGAAACGTGCTTAGGTTAATTTGGTCATATAACTCATGAATGTTTTTTAAGTTAAATACTAAAGCAAGTATATACAATCAACTATGTAAAACTATTTTATTGCTTAACTTAACCGAACAAAGGATTGGGAAGCCTCTATATGGAAAATAAGGCTCCCAATCTTAAACAATAGTTTTTCTTATATTATCTTAAACCATGTTTTCTCCTTATATATATATATCCATATATATATATATATACTTGTTCTACTATCTTTGCTTTCTTACTAGGCTATTACATTAGGTAAAGAACAATGGCTTGTCTTCCCAAAACTTTATCATAGTGGAGGAGTGTGTGGGTGTATGCATAAAAGACACTAAATTCATATGTTGTCTCCAAATACATAAGGAACATCAGTGCATCCTCGTAATAAGCATATATATCGGTTTCTATTACATACATGAACTCACTTGCATCCCGAAAAAGTCTCCACTCTTCGGCTTGCTTTTCATGGATCCTTCGATTTATCATCTACAAAAAAGTAATTAAACAATAAGTGAGTACAAGATACCCGGTGAGTAACACAATGTTTAGGTTGCCACATAACTAAAAGAAGTCATTCACTTTATAAGTTCAAGAAACATGAATATGCATAAACTCTTTTGAATGCAATATAGGTCCCAAAATCTAGAATTACCTACTACCTGTAGCGTGCATTAATACCTTCCAAATGCCAAGTTTGGCCATAGCAATACAATAGCAAGTGGATCCACAATTTACCACAGTTGATCCTTACCGAAATTCCAAGCAAACAACATTATCAATTCGAATCAAACACCACACTAACCCTATCCCAGGATCATTGAATAGGTCATAGTGTAGGACCAATCCAAAGCAAATCAATGTAAAACGGGTAGGGTAATGCTAGTGACTTATATGCAAGAAAACATTCTATTCATTATCACAACATGACATCAAAACAATTGCTTTTCTTTTAAAACACATGCATGTGAATGGAACCCAAACATGGGTTACTCACCTTGCTCTTACTTCTTGAAAGATTATTGAATATTTGTGGGTGAAAAGATACCTTCAAATCCTTGTATTTTCCTCAAGCAAAGTAGCTCCTTAAGTAGAGATTTAATATATATATATATATACATATGAAGAGGGCTTGTTTGAGAGACCAAGATAGTGTTTTTGGAAGTCTTCTGAGGTTGTTTTAAGGGTAGTGATATTTATGGACGAATTTGCTTATTTATTTTCTAAAGATTTTGGATTCCACCTATGATAAAAGCTCGAAGTGTTCCTAGATAATTTACACACAACCAATGGAAATGAATCCAATTGGAAGCCCAAGAATTCATCTCATCAAATTAAAGTGCCAAGTGTTCTTGAATTTGTTTCATGTGAGAATTTGCTAAGTGTCCGATCTTTTAGATTTTTCCCCACTTATTGCTTAATAACCCCTCAACTTAGTGTACTCCATAATTAAGTCCTTGTATTTTGGACTATGTTAACTAAGTATCACTTTTCAACTTTAAGTATTATTTTGCTCCAAATCCGTTACCCGATTATACTTACTACTAACAGATAGAGATAGTTGAAACTCATTCAAACACTTACATTATCCTTGTCAAAACAACTCAAAATATCCTCAAACCATCATAGAATGCTATAATTAACCATATGATTACAAAACTCACTAACCTATTGCTTATAATTGAGTCTTATGCGAAAGGTGGCTCAATTACTATCCCATAATGCTACTACGGAAATTTTGAAATTTCGCAGGGTGTTACAATCCTCCCCCTTAAAAGAATTTCGTTCTCGAAATTCACAATCACCTAAAAATAATTCAGGTGCACATATATATGTTTTTAACTTTCTGTCCTTATGGATCCCTTTTTTCCCCAAAGCTTCACTTTTCAAAATTTATGAACTAAAGGTATGAACCCATCAAACATGTCCTAAATAAGGTCATACCTGTAATAATATTATTGTTATTGGTGGCATCTGGTTGGATCATAGCAAAAACTTTCCCAGCGGGATTATTGGCCTTTGGATTGGTTGGGAAATCCCTAATCATATGCCCATCTTTGCCACACTCATAGCAGAGCCCTAATTCTTTTCGGCACGAGCCAGGATGTATCTTGTTGCAAGTCGAGACTGTGGTAAATTGTTCCTCACGGGTTCTCCTTGGGTCTTTGATTTCTTAGTATTGGATTGGTTTTTAAAATTTCCATTTGATCTTTTATTTCCCTTATTCCTATTTTCTCCTGAGGAATCCCATTTCTGATTGCTACTTGAACCTTGGGAATAACGAGCTCGATTCTTCTTAGCTCGAAGAATTTTTTATTTCACTTGTTCTGCAAGTAGCGCCTGATCCATAACAGCAGCAAAACCGAAGCCTTGAATTCCCAACATTAGTACATCTCTAGCCAACTCGAGCTTCAAACCTTCAATAAATTGATTTACTTTTAATTCTGTTGTCCCCAACAAAAAAGTGGGAAATCGGGACAATTCCTTAAATTTTTAAGCATATTTCGACACCGTCATTTGGTTTTGCTTGAGATGGATAAATTCATTCAGTTTTTGATTTTTGGTAGTAGTGAAAAAATACTTGGTGCAGAATTTCTCACGAAATTCTTCCCAAGTCATTTCTTTTGTTTCACATATGCTTGTCAAAGTATCCCACCAATAGCCTGCACTTCCTCTTAGTATAAAGGTAGCGCAATTTACTTTTTCTCGGCCAGAGACATGTGCATAAATGAACATTCTTTCAATTGTTCTAACCCAATTCTCCGCTTCAATTGGGTTTTTTGCTTATTCGAAAATAGGGGGCTTGAGGTGACAGAATCGTTCCGTTGCATCATTTTTATCATTCTAGTTTTGAGCTGATTCGGCATTTGAGTTTTGTTGGAGCAATTGATTGATTTGACGGGCTTGTTAGTTCAGCAATTGGGTCAGTCATTCTATGGCATTGTCGGTACTTTCTTCCTGAGGCATGTTTCTATGCATGTTCACGAATTTAAAGTGGGGTTCAAAATCGGGCATCATGGGCTATTTAGTAATTATCTTAGCCACATTTCACAAATATCAAATTCAAAACCTATGATTTCTATAGAACGAATCATCTATCCATTTCTATCATTTTTCCACAATTATAATTCAATGAATTTATTAAGAAATTGGGAGATTTGTCAATTATATAATAGTTAATGACAAAAACCAAGGTTCAATCCAGATATTAGTGGGTCCCGCTATAGGACCAAAGGCTAAAATTCCAATAATTAATAACATAGTGGATATAAAAATTTATAAATAAAAGGAACATTAAAAGCTAGGTTTAGAATCTAGTTATAGACTTGTTTAATAATTTAATCCTTATTCAACTTTCTCAATCAAATTTCCTTAGTACCATAAACAATACTTGATATTTCCATAAAAATCGTCCATAAACAATACTTGTAATTTTCATAACATCATCCCTTATTTCTCAAATTTTCCAAAATTGTATTTCAATGAATTGGTCAAGAAATGGAAAATTTGATAATCACACAATTGTGAATGGTGCAATTCAAAGTATATTTTACATATGGGTGGGTCCCGCTATATGCTTCAAAGGCAAAATTCCAAGAATTAGTAATGAAATTGATACAAAAATTTATAGGTCAAATAAAAATAAAAGGAACATTAAAGGGTAGGTTTGATCTGAGGTAAAATAGTCAAAAGAAATCTCTTTAACTTAAAATAGGGATCAATTTTTGCCCAAAAAAAATCGAATTCAAGGCTTAAATATTATAAAATAAATCTTTTGGACCACTTTGGAGTGAATATGGGAATTTGGGGACTGTCAGGGCAATTTTCAGAAAAGCTTTTTTTTTTTTTCCTCCAAAATTTTCCTTTAATAAATTGATCAAGAAATGAAAATTTTCATAAATCACATAATTGAAAATGCAAATCAAAATTGGTTACATATTGGTAGGTCCTATTATATATATTCAATGGCTAAAATGTCTAGGAAATAATATATATATATATCATATCTAAGGAAAATATTAAAAACTAGATCTCTTTTAAGATAAAATAGTCAAAAGAAAATTTTTTATAAAAACGCGGATCAATCTCGATGAAAAGGCCCAAATTCGGGACTTAAAAGTCATAAATTAAACATTTGGATTGATTCGCACGAAGTCAGGAAATTTGGGGACCTCAGTGCAATTTTTGAAAATAGGGGGCTTGGGGTGTCATGCAGGCACATGGATTACCCCTGCGACCACATGGCAGGCATCGGTTTATTGGAAAAATTCTCTGTTGCACGCCGGTAGGCAGTGGAATGCATTCCACGGTCCTCCGCGGGCTATTCCGAAAAGTCCAAATTTCATTTATTTAAGCCATTTTTGTCTCTGTCTCATTTTTCTTATAATTATCTTGGTTACAAAGCATAACCTAGTATAGATAGGGGTCGTATAGCATTTCTTAAGGGTGCCCTAATACTTGGAACCAAACTAAAAGCCATCATTTCTTTCTCAACCATTCTCCTTGCCTTTGGTAAACTTTTCATTGCTTAATAACTTACTCCCATACCTTAGTACTTTCTTTATAATCTCTTGTATTCCAAAACATGCTCGAATGTGAATAGGCATCATGTAACATACCTTAAAGTTATCTCTATGCTTAAAACCAAATCAAGGATTACCATTTTCTTTCCCACATTCTATGACTTAACAACTTATTTTTATACCTTAAGCACTATCTTCTACTACTTGGTAAAGTCATTTCTTAGGCAAGCTCACAATCTATACTTTCAAACTAGTATTCCAAAGCAAGGTAAATCCATATCAAATACTCAGAAACTTCAATTCTTAACCATTACAATGTAACTAATAAACCTCACATCTAGAGAACTATACAAAGGTACATATGCTACTTATAACTTAGTAATTAGTTACTTACTTGCAAGCCGACTGGAGAGTTTCTCATACAAGTGAGATATGCATGTAAGGGCCCTTGGAACGTTGCCCTGATATCACTATTGTCACAACCTCGTTATTTTTCCATAAATGGATAAGTTGTTTCTTTGTAGGATGGCGGAAGCTCTTGTCATTTCAAAATAGTTAAAGTGATAACAAGGGACATCATGCGCTATTTCAATAAGTTTTCAATATTTTCATAAATCTCATTGAGATACTTCTTTTAGTTTCCCCTTCTTTTCCTAGAGTTATATTAAAAGAAGTTTACTAAATTCTTTTGTATTTGTGAAACTTACTTAGGCTAATTTAGCTATATGACTCATGAATGTTTTTTTAAGTTAAATACCAAAGTAAGTATATACGATCAACTATGTAAAACCATTTTATTGCTTAACTTAACCGAACAAAGGATTGAGAAACCTCTATATGGAAAATGAGGCTCCTAATCTTAAACAAAAGTTTTTCTTACATCATTGCACTCTATGCCATGTTTTCTCCTTATTTATATGTATATGTGTAGATATATATATATATATCCATACATATACTTGTTCTACCATCTTCCCTTTCTTACTAGGCTATTACATTAGGTAAGGAATAAGGGCTTGTCTTCCCAAATTTTATCATAGTGGAGGAGTGTGTGGGTGTATACACAAAAGACACTAAATTTATATATTGTCCCCAAATATATAAGGAACATCGGTGCATCCTCATAATAGGCCCATATATCAGTTTCTATTACATGCATGATCTCACTTGCATTTCGAGAAATTCTCCACTATTCGGCTTGCTTTTCATGGATCCTTAGATTTATAAAAGTAATTAAACACTAAGTGAGTATAAGGTACTTCGTGTGTAACACAATATTTAGGTTGCCACAAAACTAAAAGAAGTCATTCACTTTTTAAGTTCAAGAAACATGAATATGCATAAACTCTTTTGAATGCAATATTAGGCCCAAACTGACACGCCCCACCCCTAGTACCTCTAACTTACTAGAAGTGTAACGTGCGCCGACGATAAATTCCAACTAAAAGCTAGAATTTACCGTCAAGGCTAGTGATCATACTAATTATCCTAGAAACTTTTTGACAAGATCTCCCCTAATTTATCAACAAAAACCAACTTATATCAATTCCCAACGCCAACACATCAACAACTCACAAACTAATAACTTCTCATTATAAGCAACATAACCTCATAAATCAAGAATATACCAACCCAAATATGGTTCACACAACTCCTAACTATATGCTAATAACCTTAACCATGCCACATTTATAAATCATAGAGTCAACAAATCCTATAGCAATTTCCTTTCGTTAAGTGGTGGCTCGGTTCTCGAAATAGCAGGCTTGGCGATAATGTGTTGTTGCCCAAACTCCAATTGCTACCTGCTAAGAAAATCATTTATAAAAATATATAAGCTAACTAGCCCAGTGAGTGGAGTTTTATCAATAAACATGCTTTAGAAAAATCGAAATATGACTTTTGCAACACCTTGAATAACATGTTCAAGCTCATTTGAAAATCTCATGACTTTAAATATAAATTTAGCATAACATTACCATTTATAAAAACCATTACGTATTGGGAAACATCATGAACATCATTTCATTCTAACAATCGTCATAAAATTCATCGATTTGAATTCATCTCACATCGAAACATTTATAGAATCATTGTCATATCTGTAAGTATCATGAAAATCATAGAAGTTTTCCCCTAAGAGTATCCACATATCATGATCATAATATCAAGTCATACGCGCGTAGTAGACGTCAGCTTGGGTCATAGGTACCTTATGACCCCTTCGCCCTAGGCGGCACAATTAAACAGCTTGAGCCATAACTAACACATAGGCCCTTTCGCCTGGGCGGCGTTCAATTGGTCAGCTTGAGCCATATAGGCCCCTTCGCCCGTAGGCGGCATATCATAACATTGGATACAAATTTAGGGGTTTTCATACATCATAAATCATATATCAATCAAACATTTCTCTAAAAAACGTAAAGTATCGTACACCACGTACATTTTCTCTAAAAATTATGGCAACATGTTTGTATAAAACTCGACATAACTTTTCTAAAGAAAATCCATGTAATTTTTGTAAGAAGT
>CAVNYN010270401.1:0-16650 GCA_963692815.1 Nyctanthes arbor-tristis
CTCCATGATAGATATTGGGGAGGAAGATATTCAAAATTAAGCAAAGCTCTTGGGTCATCTCACCGGAGGATGGTCATATTATGTGCACTCATGAGACGGATTGGTGGGGAATGTATGAAGACTACCCGGGCCTCCATCATTATATTACTACTTTTGTCAAAATCGAACGCTTCGATGAGAACCTAGACCTTTTGTACACCGAGGAGTATAACACTAATAAGTGGAGCATCTAAATAAATTTGTTATGGCTATATAAGTAAGTTGTTATGCTAACTAATGGATGCTAGTAAAATAAGCACGGATGGTAGTATATCTATGGTCGGAATGTTATTTTCTGATGATGAAATAGCGTACTAGGTAAAGATGGAAAGTGGAAAAAAGGGATTTTCGATTGTGTTTTGTGACCCTCTTCCATATTACTTCCATGTATCAAGTATGAGGATTATCTATTGAATATGAAGTTGTATGATGTTTGTGACTTGTTGAGATGATAATTGGACGGAATAATCGGAAAAAGGAAACATAAACCAAGAGCAAAACAGAGTTAAATAAATGTCTCATAATCTGCCATTTTGATTCTGAACGAAGTGTTGAGACCCAAAAGCTTCTGTGGTTGATACACTACATCTCGTGTATTCTGAGATCGGAAGAGCACACGGGTCTTGAGCACAGCAGACAGAAGCGTCAAGACCACGTTCCAAGTTGCAATATTTTATGAACTAGGTCTTGACCCTCTAATTAATCAGATCTTGACACTTCTTAATTTAATATCATCTTGTATTGACATATGATGTAATTGATTTAACCCCATTAGTGGAAGAACGAAATAAAAAAAAGACATTTAAGTCATCCAATAAAGATCGAGCCTCATAAAAAAAAGTCAGCCTTAAATTTACAAGTAAAAAAATTGAAATAAACCATGAAGGAAAATTCGTGACAAGTAAATTGGTATAAGAGCCGAAGATCCTTCCTTGTGAATGCACATGTATGGCGCCATCGGGAGACTCCAAGACAAGTAAGTCGCTTACTTCATAGTTAGCTTAATATTTGAGATTAAGTAGTTTATCTAATTTTTGACTTTAAACTATTTAGAATGTTGAGTTAGGACTTTGTTAGATTTTGCATGGCCTTTTGTATGTCCAGAACAAGATGAAACTTGGATCAAGTGATCCTAGACTAATTTATCACTTAGTTTAAGCCAAATATAAAAATACTTTTACATATGTTGATAGAGGTTATCAATGTTCACCATAAAACTAACTAATCTTGTAAGAAATATTTATGCATAAATTGGATAGCTTTATGGAGAACAATAGGGGAGATGTAATACACATAAGTATATATCTATATATATCTATATATAAAGACTTTCAAAACATCTCCTATCAAACAAGAGCCTAAGGATGGTATCAAGAATGTGATATAAAATCTGGAATTATAAACAAAAATCTGAAGGTTTCAATGCATATAAAATACTTTCAAAAGCCCTTAAAACTTTCCATATGAACCACAATGATTGGGCAACTAAATTAAAGCAAAAGATTGAAGCAAAAAGGGATAAAAACAGGGTAATAAGTGCAGGGACAGCTTCAAACCAAAGCCTAAAAATCTGAAATTTTTGAAGCTAAAAGATTAGAAAGCAAGGCAAACATCCTTTCACTCAAGAATACATTCATGATAAACTGTAAGAAAGCAAAAATTGAAAAGAAAGAACCAAAAAAGATAATTTAAAAGAGACCATAAGCAATAACATAACACAATGTTAATAAGTTAAAAAAAGCAATTGTGCATTGATTTTGGTGTCATAAACAGCCCCAGAAATATCTTAAATAGATAATCCCTTACAAAATCAGGAAAAAAAAAAAAACACAGCAGAAATTAGCCTAAGGGATACAAAAAAAGGGGGAGCGAAAATAATCTAAGAAGCCGATACATTAGGTCCATCAGTGGCAAACTTGAGAAAAGCATCCATTAGGTACTTTTGATTCCTAGCAAGATCTTCACAAGCTCTCTTCAGCTCATCAAGATCCTTTTGAGTTTCCGCATGTGATTCAACGTGGTCTTTTGCTAATGTCTCCATCCTTCGATCAACACGATCAATGAAAGCCCGTGATTCTTTCATAAAATCTCCTAACTCCGCCGGTAAAGAATTAACCACTGCCGAAGGACCCTCTTCCTCATCACCATTATCATCTTCATCCCACTTTAACTTCATCACCAATCTTGATCCACTTCCCTTTAATTAACTTGTACTTCATATTGATCAATGTTTGCTCTCCCATCACCAAATTTAGACTAGGAAGATACGTTAAATCCGGAATAGAAACCCCAGCATGATAAACTAAGTCCATGACTACCCTTCCATGAGAAAGAATCCCTAGCGTTTTCCTAGAAAAATTTGAAATCATCCCATCCAAAATCATTTTAGCAAGATTAACCGGTTCACCTTTCATGACTTTCCAAAGAAACCATGTGTCTTCCTAGTTAACTCCGTATATTTTCCAGTTCTTGGTTTGAAAACCCGAATAAGGAATATGTGTAAAAGCCTTAAATCTCTAGGAATGTCAGCCGCATCAACTATCACCTTTGTTAGATTTTCTTTGTTATAAAGCATCCTACATGCTTCCAAAACATCAAAATTTGAGGAATATACATCACCCTCATCTTCTAGTCCATAAATTTCTTTTAAATTTTTAGTTTCAACAAAGAAAGTCTTTCCTCCAATATGAGTCCTAAAACCATCAAACATAGGTTGTTCACTTTTAGCCACAATTTCCTGAGCTTCAACAGCGTTACTATAAAAACATCCGAACCACCATTTCACTGACATCAGTTTTTGACTATAAGAAAATTTCCCATTTATGTTTGGCAAAATATTCTAAATACTTATATGGCAATTTCTCAAAGAAAGCATAATCTGTAATTCGACCAGGAACTACTTTTCTTTCCTTCATCTTACTATTATATCTAGCCTCAGTATTAGCATCATAGAAATTAAAACTTGGATACACATCATCATCATCTCCTCCCAAACATTCATTTTCAGCACTATTTCTACCATTACTACCTTCTGGAAGTGGAGAACTTACCTTACCAGTAGCTGAACGACCCCTCCTTGGGCCTTTCCTAACTTCATTCTCCCTTGGAAGCTGATTTACAGCCTCTTTTTCACTAGGACCAGCCTCAGAAACTGAAGTTTTCCCACGAATTGTGGTTGTACGGGTCTTCTTGACCCCTTTTTTGGCCAAGATTTTGCGAGGTGGGTGCTTTAGAGCACGAATTGGAAGTTCATTGTTCTCCATGGCTTCTACACCGTTGGTTTCCACATTTATTTGAACCCTACCCATCTCTATAAACCATGAATTAGGGATAAATAAATTGATTTCTTGGTGAATTGAAGAGTACCCACTTAAGAAATCAAAAAATTACCTGAGGATTTCATAGAAGAACCCCTAGTTTTACCTGAAGAACTCACTGAAATTGACTCCAACAGAGGAAACACAGAGAAGGAATGAGGGGAAGGAACGTCTGTTTGAGAAAAGAGCAGAACATTTGACCTATTTTCTTAAGGAACGTTTGGTTGTTTTAAAAACATGGCAAGAATATTGCTTAATTAAGGATACCATTGGGAATAAAATAAATAAGTCAATTCTAATAGCAAAAAGGTATAAATTGCCTTATTAAAATTCCCAAGACTTAAATAATAAAATAAACTCCTCTACAACTTAAGTCAAAAAAAAAAATGAACGTTAACTTTCCACCAAATTAAATTAAGTCCCGGATATTTTCGGTTAATGATAATTGGTGATAATGAATAACTTCAATAAGCATTAGGAATTATTATGTTCAGAGTTTAAAAAAAAAAAAGTAATGATAGAGCCTTATATTGAAATCAATTCAATTTTGACCAGTACTTACTCGATTAGCAGTAAATATAAAGCTTTGTATAATAATGGGTAATTAAGATTGGATATTACAATTTAGTTCTAAAATAATAATAATAATAATAATAATTAATAAACTGATTTTATTGAATGGGTCTAAGATGACAGAAAACACTACTTCAGCTTCTCTAGATCTTCTTAGTCGGCTTGTTAGAGCACAGGCTCGTCAAATTAGCCAATTGATTAATCATAACAACAATAATAATCACGGATCGAATGATGAGACGAGTCAAGCAAGAGGAAAGAAGGATAGAGACATGGCTACTGATCTGTTTTGCTGACTTAACTCGTTTATTTTTGAAGATGCAAAAGATCCCCTAGACGTGGAAAATTGGATACGCACTATGAAATGGAAGTCCACTTATACTCATACCCCTAAGTAGAAAAAATAAATTGTGCAACATTCATGTTAAGAGGCAGTGCTGGTTACTGGTGGGACACCCTCGTTAGCTTAGGTTAGAGAAAATATGTGACTTGGGAAGAATTCTGCCACAAGTTTGGAGAGAAATATTTTTCCTCAATTGCAAGAAATCAAAAATTAAATGAATTTATCGTGCCCCGCCAAGGTTCTATGTCTGTCACTGATTATGTCAAGAAATTTAAGGACCTTTCCAGATTTGCAACCCATATGGTGGCAACAGTTGAGCTTAAAATTAATCGATTTATAGAAGGATTGCGGCCAGAACTAGGGCGAGATGTTCAAATGGCTAGCACCACAAGAATGACCCTATCAGAAATAGTGGACCGAGCTTTAATTGCGGAGCAAGCTAAAGCAAAAATATTAAAGGCAAGAGAAGCAAGAATTCAGAACTCTTGAAACTCTAATTCAAACTGAGGTTGGGACTCTGGCAAGAAAAAGTGGAACAATAATAACAGCAAACGCCCCTCTGGGAATACTTTTAAGAACCAACCTGCTGCAAAGAAACCAACCTCGAATGCTGGACCTAAAGAAGGAACTAGTTCATCCTGCTCTACTTGTGGGAAAATGCATGAAGGTCCATGCCGCTGGAAGACGGAATAGTGTTATGGCTGTGGAAAAACTGACCATAGGGTCAGAGATTGTCCAGAAGCAAAGAAAACTTCTAATACTCAGCCTACAAGAGTATTTGCAATGGTCTAGCCTGAAGGTCATAATGATAGTGATGCCATAGCAGGTACGATCTATTTTCAAAATACACCTACTTATGTACTATTTGATTCGGGAGCTACTCATTCCTTTATGTCTTCAAAATATGCTCGAAGTTTGGATATTCCATTTACTTCCTTACCTAGTACTCTGGAGGTAATGATTGCTTCAGGAGCCATCCAGAATGCAGCCTTTTACTTACCTCAAATCTTGATTCGAGTAAAAGATATTGAGTCAATGGTAGACTTAGTTATACTGGATATCAAGGATTTCGATGTTATTCTTGGAATGGATTGGCTAACTAAACATGAAGTTCTAATTGATTGCAAACCTAGAACCCTTAAATTCCCAGAAAAGGATCCGATCTCTTTTCCTAAACAAGCATGAACCTCTAGAATGATTATCTCAGCTATAAAAGCCATAAAATTAGTAAATCAAGGATGTGTGGCTTATTGGATAAGCCTACATGGAACCAACACCCCAATGATTGTCTCCTCTATAACCATTGTCAATGAGTTTCAAGATGTTTTTCCCAAAGAATTACCTGGGTTAGCCCCTGATAGAGACATCGAATTTATTATTGAACTAATTCCAGGTACTCAACCCGTGTCCAAGTCGCCTTATCGAATGGCACCCGGTGAGTTAAAAGAATTAAAGGCCAGCTAGATGAATTACTGAGTAAGGGTTTCATTAGGCCTAGCACTTCACCTTGAGGTGCACTGGTACTTTTTGTGAAGAAAAAGGATGGATCAATGCGATTATGCATCGATTATCGAGAACTAAACAAAGTCACAATTAAGAATAAGTACCCTCTTCCAAGAATTGATGACCTATTAGATCAACTCCAAGGATCTGTTGTCTTCTCAAAGATTGACCTCCGATCGGGGTATCATCAACTGAAAATAAGAAAGGAAGACAGTCCCAAATCAGCTTTTAACACTCGATATGGACACTTTGAGTTTTTAGTTACGCCATTTGGGCTAACTAATGCTCCAGCAGCCTTCATGAATTTAATGAATCGAGTATTCAAGGAGTTTCTAGATAAATTCATTATCAACTTTATTGACGATATTCTCATTTATTCCAAATCCTGAGCAGAACATGAGCAACACTTGCGTACTGCTCTTCAGATTCTACGAGAAAATCAATTGTACGCTAAGTTCTCCAAATGTGAATTTTGGTTGGAGCAAGTCACATTTTTAGGCCATGTTGTGACTAAAGATGGAATATCAGTGGATCCCAGTAAAATTGAAGCTGTACTCAATTGGTCGCCACCAAGAACTCCGACTGAAGTAAGAAATTTTCTTGAATTAGCAGGATACTATAGAAAATTTGTTAAGGATTTCTCTAAAATTGCCACACCATTTACTAAGTTGACCCACAAGAATGTGCCATTTAAATGGACGGAGAAATGTGGCAGGAGTTTCCAATCGTTAAAAACCCGACTTACTACAGTCCCGATTTTGACCATACCTCAAGGAATAGGTGGTTTCACTTCACTATATATAATGATGCATCTAAACAGGGACTGGGATGTGTTTTGATGCAAAATGGCAAAGTCATTGCTTATGCCTCGCGCCAACTAAAGCCATATGAACAAAATTATCCTACCCATGACCTAGAACTAGCTGCTATTGTCTTTGCTCTTAAGATTTGGTGTGATTACTTGTACGGCGAGAAGTACGAAATATATACAGACCATAAGAGCTTAAAATATTTCTTTACACAAAAAGATCTCAACATGCGGCAGCAAAGATGGCTAGAGTTGGTAAAGGACTATGACTATACCATCAATTACCATCCAAGAAAAGCCAATACAGTGGTAGATGCTTTGAGCCGGAAGATTCCAACTAAGAAGCAAACGCCAAAGGAACTTCAAAGGGACCTCGAAAACCTCAATTTAGAGATAGTGAAACACGGAAACTCGAGATTGGTACTTCAACCTAACCTATTAGAAAGAATCAAACAAAGTCAAGGGGAAGATACTTTTGCTTGTGATATCAAGAAGAAGTTGGAAGGAGGGAAGCAAATTCCAGTATACAGTATCTCTTCACAAGGAATTTTGAAATCTAAGGATCGATTTTTTGTGCCAAGTGGTGAAAATTTAAGAAGGGATATTCTCCAAGAAGCCCACACTACCCCTTATTCATTACATCTAGGATCAACCAAGATGTACCAAGAAATCAAAGCTTTGTATTGGTGACCGGATATAAAGCGAGAGATAGCTGAATTTGTGTCAAAATGCCTAACGTGTCAACAGGTGAAGGCTGAACATCAAAGACCTGCAGGGACTTTGCAACCATTACCAATTCTTGAATGGAAATGGGAAAAGATAACGATGGATTTTGTCAGTGGATTGTCTAAGACCTATAAAGGGTTTGATGCAATTTGGTTATCGTGGACCGATTGACAAAATCTGCTCATTTCCTACCAATCAAAATGACCTTCAAAATGGAGCAATTTGCACAATTGTATATTGAGAAAATAGTCAGACTTCATGGTGTACCCGTAAACATCACCTCTGATAGGGATCCCCGATTTTTATCAGGATTTTGGAAAGAGTTGCACTCAATGTTGGGTACTAGACTCCAATTTAGCAGGGCTTTTCATCCCCAAACTGACGGACAGCCAGAGCGAACTATTCAAACCTTAGAGGATATGCTTCGTGCCTGTGTGTTGGAATTTCCATACAGTTAGGATCGATATTTGCCACTTATGGAATTTTTACATAATAATAGCTATCACTCTTCAATTCAAATGCCACAATTCGAAGCACTATATGGTAGAAAATGTCGATCTCCTCTATACTGGGATGAAGTTGGAGAAAAGAAACTTGTTAAGTCAGAAATGTTGCAAGAAATGATTGAAGCGGTGCAAAAGATAAAAGGTCAAATCAAAACAGCCCAAGACCGACAGCGCAGCTACGCCAGTCGACGACAGCGACCAGTAGAATTCACTGTAGGAGATAGAGTTTTTATATGAGTATCCCCAACTAAATGCCTTCTTCGATTCGGGAAAAGAGGAAAATTTACTCCTCGATTTATCGAGCCATTTGAGATTCTACAAAGAATTGGCGAAGCGGCATACAAGGTCAAATTGCCAGATCATATGAGAAGAATGAACAATGTATTTCATGTCTCTGTACTTTAAAAAGACGTACCCGATCCTTCACATGTATTACTAGATCCCTCTGTCGAAATTCAACCTGATCTCACTTATGAAGAACGATCAATAAAAATAATAATGAAAGACACCAAGAAATTGCGAAACAAAGAAGTGCCACTAGTCCGTGTTTTATGGAGAAGTGAAGCAATGGAAGAAGAGACTTGGGAAAGGGAAGAAGATATGAGGAGCCAGTATCCAGAATTATTCCAAGGTAATTTCGTGGATGAAATTTTTTAAGGGAGTAGATTGTAACGACCCGACCTTATTTTATGACGTGGCATGATGATATAAATAATCATTGACGAGAATTAAATAAAAACAACAGAAAAGATAAAGAAAGCATATAAGAAAATTTTGGAATAAGCCTTAGGTCTTGACAGTCCAAGAAGTTCATGCTTGAGACCTGTCTAAATTGGAGAAAAACAGTATGCTTTGAAAAGAGATTTTCGAGGCTAATTTCCAAATACCTTGGACGAGAATCTGAAAATGACTATCACACCAATGTTAGACTTTTATATGAATACTATAAGAAGAACTTTATTCTTTGTACAAATAATTATTCTATTGCTTTCAAATCATTGTGTAACAAGGTCCACATGAGATATATATTTTGTTTGAGGCTTGGTGGATTTCAAGATGGATTCAAAATCTATTAATTGCATGAAAAACCAGGTTTTGTAGACACAATGATTACCTAACTGTAGGTAATCATATGCCCAAAAGTTTAGACGCCCTTATTGCCCAATTCAAGCTTGCCACTTCATCAACTTCACATGTCTTGAAGACATATGGACAAGAAACCCTAAAACCACCCTCTTTTAGTATAAAGAATGAGCCAAAACCGTGGGCAAATACCACCATTCTCCTCTGCTATATATCTGAACCAACTAGAGAGTGAAACCCCCCCTCCCAAAGTAGTTAGCGAAAAAGGCAAGTGAAAAGAGAGCAAAAAGGAAAGTCTTGGAAGATACTATCTAAAGGAGGTAAGGCCTTGGACTCCTCCTATTCATGATATTCTCCTTTAGAAGAGTAGGATCAAAGGTGAAAATGACATATCATACTTTGAAAACTCGAAAGAAATCACTGAAACCTGCTAGGATAAGCTACTGCAGAATCAGGTGTTGAGACCTTCTGTAGTTCTAGTCTCAACACCTGGACGGACAGAATACAAGTCATTTATAGTTTGAATATTTGTGAATGTAGGCGAATCCTTGACCGTGTGACTGCAATAACAGTGAATAGTATCTAACTTTTCAAGAGTTTTTCATGAAAAATATATGTTTTCTATGAATATGCCTTTCTTGAATGAAGAAAGATTTTTGTTACATATGTTGGAATTACCTCACTATGTTTATGATGAAAGCTTTCTATGTTTTGGGATCAATTTACATATACTCCATGACACCGGGGACTATTATGTATGCTGTCACTATGATGATGAAGAATTATGATGTAAGTTATTCCGATCGGATGATCCCCTATGATAATGCTATGAATGATATGTTTTACGATGAGCTCATAAGGTAATTTTCATCCTATGTAACGAGGCTCAAAAGTTTATGAAATGTTTATTCAAAGTCTTGTTTTAGAAACTTGCTACTCACTGAATACTTTTGTATTCACCCTTTTCCCTAGCTCCATGATAGATATTGGGGAGGAAGATATTCAAAATTAAGCAAAGCTCTTGGGTCATCTCACCGGAGGATGGTCATATTATGTGCACTCATGAGACGGATTGGTGGGGAATGTATGAAGACTACCCGGGCCTCCATCATTATATTACTACTTTTGTCAATATCGAACACTTCGATGAGAACCTAGACCTTTTGTACGCCGAGGAGTATAACACTAATAAGTGGAGCATCTAAATAAATTTGTTATGGCTATATAACTAAGTTGTTATGCTAACTAATGGATGCTAGTAGCACGGATGGTAGTATATCTATGGTCGGAATGTTATTTTCTAATGATGAAATAGCGTACTAGGTAAAGATGGAAAGTGGAAGAAAGGGATTTTCGATTGTGTTTTGTGACCTCTTCTATATTACTTCCATGTATCATGTATGACGATTATCTATTTAATATGAAGTTGTATGATGTTTGTGACTTGTTGAGATGATAATCGGATGGAATAATCGGAAAAAGGAAACATAAACCAAGAGCAAAACAAAGTTAAATAAATGTCTCATAATCTGCCATTCTGATTCTGAACGAAGTATTGTGACCCGAAAGCTTCTGTGGTTGATACACTACATCTCGTGTATTCTGTTTTCAGATGGGGGTCTTGAGCACAGTAGACAGAAGCGTCAAGACCACGTTCCAAGTTGCAATATTTTATGAACTTGGTCTTGACCCTCCAATTAATCAGATCTTGACACTTCCTAATTTAATCTGATCTTGTGTTGACATATGATGTAATCGATTTAACCCCATTAGTGGAAGAAGGAAATAAACAAAAGTCATTTATGTCATCTAATAAAGATCGAGCCCCATAAAAAAAAAAATCAGCCTTAAATTTACAAGTAAAAAATTGAAATAAACCATGAAGGAAAAGTCGTGACAACTAACATAGGCATCGCCGTCAAAACCGACGCGTATTCATCATTACAACTGACGCCTATTGTGCTTTTTTGTAGTAGTGTTTATTTAATTAACATTAATATTTCTAGAATTATCTTCCTATTCTAAAATTAAATATATCTTCCATTTCTACCATAAATCTCGGTTCTGTAATTAATTCAATCACTTCGAATCCACATGTCGTCAATTTTTCTTTTTTTTTTTATGATAGAATTAAATTAACCTATATTTATAAGGAAATTAGCCTTCGGTATTTTCCCACTGAAACTATCTAAGTGAAGTCATTTTATACTTTTACTTAGATGTTAAATAAATTCTATAGTTAATTATATATTAGATGCAGGGGCAGAGGGAAAAGTAAGGCATGAGGGGGCGACCGCCCCTACAACATCTAGCGCCGCAATGGAAGTCACCTGTGCAACTATTTTTGAAACTCAAAAGTTCTTCTCTGAAATTCAAAGCAATGTAGAGCCTGATTGTAGAGGAATCAGTTGGTTGGAGAAATAAGGTTTACATGGGAGAAGAATATATTAAAAAGCTTGGTAGTTGAAGCTCATTTGCAATTTTTTTTCGAAGCCCAATTAGTCCACCTCAACCCTTCTATTTAGTAGCTCAATTTTTGTATTTTTCTTTACCCAAATATCAATTTCCAACCCAATTTTCTCTTTTATTTCATTTAGTTTTTTTCCTCATTTGAACCCTTCTACCAATTCTATTCGAGTGAAACGGGAACAAAGAAACTAACCCAATTAGTCAATTACCCAGATCGGAAGATTTAGAAATTAGAGCCAAGGAAAAGGGTGAATTTCTATAGAAATAGATCGGGCTCCTTTTTCAGAGCCCGGTTTGTTTCTATAGAAGGACTGAAGGAAAATGTGATCATGGAAAAGTATGATTTGTTTTTCCTTCTTTTTCGTTTTCCATTTCTTGAACTTTGTTTCTTTGAACCTTGTTTTGCTTCATTTCACTACACTGGTCAACTCACATAGAGTTTCGAGTTTCCATCTTTTTTTTTTTAAGTAAAAGAGACAAGTTACTATTAGTTGGGGATTATTGGATTTAAATTGTGTTTACATGTTTGGATGATTATTATTTTTTTTTTAAAGTCAAAGAGACAAGTTAATATTAGTTGTGGATTATTGGATTTAAATTGTGATTACATGTTTGGATGATTATTTGGGTTCTTTTTTTTTTTTTGTGCATTATATGTATATTTTCCCTAATTTTGTAACTTGTAAAAGAACAATTTTTAGAAGCTAAACCAGAAGTCCCTACTCTTTTTATGTTTCTTAGTTGGGTATGCCTTTAGTTTTATAGTTATGGTGTTTGTGAGAAAGGGAATTGATAGGCAACAAGTTCCGGCAAATGATTTCTATGCGTTACTTTGGTTTATAAAGATTAAAATATTAAAATTGAAAAGGAGAGTATCCAAGCGTTAGGAGGTTTAAATTAGCACACCTTTTATCAGATATGGATGAATTATATTTCTCTTTTCTTTACTTGAACTGATATATATGTGTGTGTGTGTGTATAACGTACAATGTAAAGCTATATTGTGGTGCAAATATTGCTATATAAAACTATTTGCAACTAAGTTTCACACTGCATCCTTTCAAAAGGGAAAAAAAGTTTCACAATGTAAATATGCGCTTATTGTTTCGCCTCTGCGAAATATAAGGGTTAATTTCACAAAAGGCCTTCAATCTTTAAGTTAAGAATTGGCTGAGTCTGTAACCCTTTTTTTGCTCTCCTGTGTCTCCATCCTTTCATAAATTCACACGATATGCCTTTTTTGCCACTATTTCATCAAATTTTTACAAAAATGATGGTTATACCTGTAACTTATTAATTTTTAAAACAAAATATTTAAAAAGAATTAAAAAAAGAAAAAAAATGACCCCCATCCCCTACCCCACCCCATTGGCTTCCAGAAACGGGCACGGTGGGTTTTTTTCTCTTTTTTTTTAATTTTTTGTTATTTTTAAATATTTTGGTTTTAAGATTAATAAGTTAAGGGTATAACTGTAATTTTTTAAAAAAAATTGACGGAATAGTGGTAAAAAGGATCTATTGTGTGAATTTATAAAAGGTTAGGGACACAGAGAGTGAAAAAAATTGAGGACCCAGCCGAGTCTTAAATCAAAGGTCGGGGACCTTTTGTGAAATTAACCCAAAATATAATTCATGGCTATGCCACTGGTTGGATGTATAACTTATCTTTTTAATTTTGATGGATTTATCTATATTCAAAGTTTTTGGATTTTTTAATTCCAATTTTTAATATATGTGTGCGTGTGTATACATATATATATATATATATATCTTATCTGAGAAGTATTCCATAATATGAATTAGACTATTTCCTTTTTAATTGATTCGCTAATTTTTAATTTACTAGTTATTTCAACCTTGCGTTGCATGAGCAGATAATACCAGATAATATAAGCGGATCAAGAGGAGTAACCTTTATTATTAAAAAATTAAAGCTATAATCTTACATCGCTTATGTTTGCGTATAAGGAAACAATATATGTGCTGTTGTACTATGAAATCTTAAATCAGTGAAGGTCAAAATAAAGTAAATGGAGTAAAAATTCTTAACTCAAAGAAATAATAAATACAATTCAACAGAATATAATAACTTACTAAATGAACAATAGAAAAATAGCAGTATGGAAATAAACATACGAACTTAACAAAGCAAATAATATACGTAACATCCGATAAACATAACTTGAATTAATGATGAAAGATGACACATGTATATTCCTCAAATCGATTAAATTAAAAATGAATTGACATACAACTACATAAAAATAAGTTAAAAAATTTGAATTGCTATTCATAGAACATGTTATCTTTTAAATTCTAAAGCATTGAAACATAAAGATAATAGTAAAACTGTTTAAATAGATGTCTTAATAGGCTTATACACTCCATAACAGACTGGACTAAATAACAGGAGCAAAACACAAATGTTAGCTCAAAATAAAATAGGAAAAACAAAAATAAACACAGCAGATGGATTCAAACGCCCAAAATTCATTATTACCAGTGGCGAATCGACTGGTTTAATTCATCTCGTCGAGCACATATATTATGGGTTGAAAAGGGACATCATATATGAAAGTTATGCTCGTTTATTCAAACACAACATATTGAACTTGTGAAAAAAAAGGAGAAGTTGATGCAAATGAATTTGAAGTGACTGGCTCAATTACAAAGCCGAGACTTATGGCAGAAATGGGCAGAAAATTTAATTTTGGAATAAGAAGATAATTATGGAAATATTAATGTTGTTAAATATATCTAAATAATAAAATAAAACAAAGTGTATTAATTATGAAAATTTGGACGACGAAGATCATCAAGAGAAATATTAAATGATAAAGATGAGATCTCAAGTGAAAAAAAAAGCGGAAAAATAAAAATGACAATGGCTCTACTTTGATGTATATATAGATATAAATATAAATATAGACTATGATAGAAATTAAGAATAATAATAAATTTTATCAAAAAAATTCCATGCCAAAAGGAAAAAAAAAGGAAAAAAAAAAAGAAGGAGGAGGAGGAGGAGGAGTCGATGGTAAATGATTCGAAGCGACCGACTCAATTACGCAGCTGAGATATATGGAAGAAATTGACGAGAAATTTAATTTTGGAAGAAGATAATTATAGAAATATTAATGTTGTTAAATATATCTAATTAATAAATAAAACAAAGTCTATTAATTATAAAAACATCAGACAGCAAACATCTTCAAAAGAAATATTAAATGGTCTAGATGAGATACCAATTTTAGCAAATGAAAAAGAGTGAGAAAAGTTAAAAAAAAAAAGGCAACGACTCTCCTTTTATGTCTTTAGTAGGATAGAAATAAAGAATAATAATTAATTTTATCAAAAAATTCCATCTAAAAAAAAGAAGGAGGAATCGACAGCAAATGGATTTGAAGTGACCGGCTCAATTACAAAGCCGAGATTTGTGGTAGAAATAGATCAGAAAATTTAATTTTGGAATAAGAAGATAATTATAGAAATATTAATGTTGTTAAATACATCTAATTAATAAAATAAAACAAAGTTTATTAATTATGAAAAAATCAAACGGCAGCGATCTTCATGGATTCTGAAGAAGTGAGGAAGTTGTGCAAATCCTTGAGGCTTGAAGATGAGGAGAACCCGGTGGTGACTTTGCTTGAGGACCAATGTGATGAAGGCATCAAAAACATAGAATTTTGTCTTGTTGGAAAGATTTGGGAATCCAAACTGGTAAACAGATGCTTTTGAGCGGGTGATGCGTAACCTTTGGCAAGCAACGAGGAGTTTCTCGGTGGAGCAAAGGAATGAGAGAAACATGTTTTTTTTTTTTTTTTTTTCAAATTTGGCCCTCTTCATGGTAGACGTTATGTACTAGCTGGAGGGCCATAGTCATCCAGCAATCAACTTATATCCCTCCAAGTGCCACAGGAAGTAGGGGACCTTGGGAACATGGATTTCCACAAAGTATCTTTTTGGATTCAACTGCAAAACGGTCCACTTATGTATATTACTGAAAGTATCATGAAATCGGTTGGGCAATGATTGGCAGTGTTGAGGACGTGGATTGTGCAGAGATGTTGCCACAGATCTGAGTTCAATTGGACCTTCGAGCACCTCTCAAGCAAGTGGTGTCGGTCTATGTAAGTTTCCTGAAAAGAGAATTTACCTTCCTTGTCTAGTATGAGAGGATGCCGGATTTTTGTTTCCGATCTTGGTAGAATTGGGCATAAATTTTTAAATTGTGAGGTCAAAGCCGGACTAGAGGGCGGACGAGAAGTTTTCAAGTATGGAAATTATATTCGCGCTTCGGTAGGAAGGCGTGTGATAGCAGGGAAGAGTAGAAGAAATGTGAACGTCAAAGCTTTTCTAGATCGTGGACAAGGAGTCGCTCCGAATCAGAATGAGAGATAGGGCTGGAAACTGGGGGTAGTAGGGATGTTCAACGAGAAGAGGTGGTGGACTGTGGGACTAGTGAAAGGTAAGAAGAGGAAATTAGAACCATCCCTAATGGGCAGCATGGGGGGACTCCACTTCATCATTTTGGAGGAGGCCGTGTGGCTCAAGCACCAATGGTGAAAATGAGCTTGGAATTGGAGAGCGACACACTTCAAGATTTGGAGATCTAGAAGAGTAGGGCTACTGTGACTATGGTGGCAATATCTAAAGGAAAAAGAGTGGCAAGGACAGGGTGTAAAGGTACTGGAGGGAGAAGTGGTCAAGCAAAAAAACATCTTGGGCAAGGGATTGATGGGCTCACCTTTGAAGCTGATTAGTAGAGGGGAAATCGTGGAAGCCCTTCAAATAAAAGGAAACTCCCAGCCTCCTTGACTTATCATATTAAAGCTAATAAATGGGGGAGAAGTGGTAGAGAAGGTGGAAGTAAAGAGATATCAAACAATGCAGAACTGGTAGTCCTACAAATAAGTTGCCTCTGATGGAATGTGCAAGGGCTGGGGAACCCTTGTACATTCACCTCTTTGCAGATGTTAGTATGTGATCATTCCTCTAACCTTGTCTTTTTGTCCGAGACACAGTTATTTGGCAGTAAGGCAGAACGGATTCGAAGCTCTCTAGGCTATCATGGTTGTTTCAAAGTGGATTGTAGGGGCGGAAGTGGAGGACTTATATTACAATAGAGTGAGGCTATGGATGTTCAGATTTGTTCTTATTCTATTGGGCATATAGATACAATTATCAAGTTAGCAAATTCGAAAGATTGGAGGTTCACAGATTTCTATGGCAACCCATAGCTCTCACTCAAGGATGAGTCATGGCTTCTACTTAAGCAGT
>CAVNYN010270404.1:0-50424 GCA_963692815.1 Nyctanthes arbor-tristis
TGGAAATCGCCGACGGCATTGGTTAAAGTCCGTCGGTAATCACCGACAAGGCCATTACGGACAACCGTTTTCGATGGCCACCGGCCATCACTGATCAATATTACCGACGGATTTACCATATTTACTGACGGATTTAGCGGTCGGTAATCAGTAGTTTTCTTGTAGTGTGTGTGTGTGTATATATATACACACACTTAAAAGTAGGATATTTTCCATTTCACTTTTTCCCGCCTAAAAACACTTGCTAAATCAGGATATCTCATCTTGGCCGTTCGTTTAATCTACTAATCCTGGCCATTGATTTCTATTTTATTTTTTAATTTTATTTACCTTTTTAATTTATGACCAATTTATAGATTCCCTTTTTATCTTTCATTTCCCTTTTTTTAATTTCCTTTTTTTATATTATCACTATATTTTTCAATTTTTAATTCCAATCACCAAATCAGATTCCATTTTATCTAAAAATATCTCTCTTTCTTTATCCACATTTTTCTTCTTTCCTCTAATAGAATTCATTCTATCTAAAAACTGTCTCAAATCTCTCTCACTCTACATTTAAACTTTCCACTCTTTACCTTGAGTAATTTTATTTTCAATCGGCTTTCTTAATTTTTTGTTCCAATTTGTCTCACATCGTCAAATAACTTCTGAATTGGTTCTAATATTCACCAATGTTCAAAAAATCGGACATGTCATCAAATCTGAAAAGATAATTGTTCAAGGTCATCAGACCGATTTTAATTAATTAAATAATTGAAAACAAAATTAATTTTTATCTAAAATAAAGTTAAATTTTGTTAATTTTTTAAGAGACATCGAAAATATGACTTTGAGCATAGAAAGGGAATCCCACATTGATTATTTAGTGAAAAAATTGAGGATGTAAACCTATATTAAACTATTTGGAAAAGGGCTCATAATAGGGTCTTAACTTATGGGCATCGAGTTTTCAAAAAGTTTAAAATTTTAATGGATCATTATTGGAAAAAAAATTTATTGTGAATCGATGAACCGTATCCGTCTTTATCTTACACTGTCATATTGTTTTCCAAATTGATTTCAGTATTCGCAAATGTTAAGAAAATCATACTAGTCATCGAACAGGAAAAATAACGGTTCAAGGTCATTGGAACGATTTTAATTAAATAATTGAAATAATTAAGTTTTACCAAAAATAATGTGGAAAAAGAACATTCGATTTTATAATTTTTTTTATCTTTGCCGTTTAAAAATGTTGAAATTTTGTTCCTTTTTTAAGAGAAATAAAAAATATGACTTTAGACATACAAAAAAAATCCTACATTGGTTATTTAGTGAAAAGAATTGAGGATGTATGCCTATATTAAGATACTTGGAGAAGGGTTATGCATAAAAGAGCCTTAGCTTATGGGCCTTAAACTTTCAAAAAGTTCAAAATTGTAGTGGATCATTGTTGAGAAAAAGTTTATTGTGAACCGTATCCATCTTTATCTCATGCCGTCGGATTATTTTTCGGATTGATTACAGTATTCACAAATATTCAAAAAACCGAATCGGTCATTGCACAGGAAAAGCTAACGGTTCAATGTCATAAGACCGATTTTAATTAAATAGTTAAAGTAAATTAATTTTTATCTAAAATGATGTGGAACAAGAATATTCGATTTTATAATTTTTCTGATCTTTACTGTCTAAAAAATGATGAAATTTTATTCATTTTTTAAAAGCCATTGAGAATTTGACTTTGGAAATAGAAAAAGAATCTCATATTAGTTATTTAGTGAAAAAATTAAGGATGTATGTATATATTAAACTACTTGGAGAAGGGTTATGCATAATAAGACCTTAACTTATGGGTCTTGAGCTTCTAAAAAGTTCAAGATTTTAAAAGATCACTATTAAAAAAAAAGTTTATTGTAAACTGGTGAACCGTATCCGTCTTTATATCACACTGTCGAATTGATTTCCGGATTATTCCTGTATTCGCAGATTTTCTTCAATGTTTTCCTTAGTGTTTTTTACCCTGTTTTATCTTCATTAATAGAAGATATCGTATTATGAGTAGCACCTGTATTTTTTTCTTTTATTATGAGTAGCACCTATATTTTTTCTTTACATACACATAAATTATCAAATATTATAGTTTAAGAGCTTTTAGAAATGTGACTTTGAGTATAGAAAGGGAATCCCACATTGATTATTTAGTGAAAAGAATGGATGATGTATACATATATTCAACTACTTAGAGAAGTGTTGTGCATAATAGAGCATTAACTTATGAGTCTTGAGCTTTCAAAAAGTTCAAAATTTTTAATAGATCATTATTGAAAAAAATTTATTGTGAACCGGTGAACCGTATCCGTCTTTATCTCACACTATTAAATTGTTTTTTGAATTGGTTCCGGTATTCACAAATTTTCTTCAATATTTTCTTTAGATTTTTTTAGATCATTTTTTGTCTTCATTAATGAAAGATATCGTATTACGGTTATAACATATCTTGTTTTTCTTTACACAAACATAAACGATCAAATATTATAGTTTAAGGGTCATTGAAAATATGACTTTGAGAATAAAAAGAGAGTCACACATTGGTTATTTAGTAAAAAGAATTGAGAATGTACACCTATATTAAGGTAATTGGAGAATAATTATGTATAATAGGGTCTTGGCTCTTTGAGTTTCCAAAAAGTTCAAAATTTTAATAGATCATTATTGAAAAAAATTTTATTGTAAAATGTATCCGTCTTTATCCTACACCGTCAGATTGTTTTTTAGATTAGTTCCATTATTAGCCAATTTCTATTTTCCAATTGAATTAATCATGACGGTTCAGTTCTTTAAACATTGATTAAATTATGTTAACATATTAAAATATTTAGTCTGTAGAAGGTGTATGTTATGAAAAATTAGATATCATTAATACATAATACAAAAGTTAAAAAAGAAAAGAAAACCAAACATGGCAATAAATCACACGTACATTTTATAGAAAAAGTTGCTATTCACTCATAGACAATTTTATATAGATATTTCAAGGGTTATAAATTGAAAATGTCTGAAAATTATGATCTGTATTAAAGATGTCCAAACAACAAATTCTACTATAAATGTTGTAATACATGTTTTATCTTTCATCATTTATTCTAACTATGTTTATTGGATACAACATATTTTCCCGTACGTTATACACTGACAGCCTCACACAAATTCCAAAAATCTTCTTCAATATTTTTCTTAGGTTTTTTGTGTAGACCATTTTTTATTTTCATTAATGAAAACCTATTTTGTTTTTCTTTACACATATAAACGATCAAATATTATAGTTTAAATCTTTTTTATACAATTATGTTTAATCTTCTTGAATTACTTATATTAATATCTTGTATTATCATCCCGTACAATGCAAGGGTGAAATAACTATTAATGGTAATAATATACATCTTATGTCATTTCCGTAAATAAACAGAAATGCCATAACATTTCCAGGAGAGATACCTAGGTACAATGGATGTACCATCCTAGGTGGTACATCCGACTAATAATACAAATACATGTCATTAAATTGTCTGTCTATGTGTGTAATTTAAAATATTACTATTTTTAAAAAACAAAATGGGAGTTATTAGACCCATACATAGGGATGGTAGATTTAACCTGAAAACCCGAATCCGATGAGGACCCACCCCGAACGGGGTGAGAATTCCCTGCCCCGATTGAAAACGGGGCAGGGACAGGGCAAAAAGTTATGCCCTGAATCACTAGCGCGAGCGGGGACGGGTTTTGGTTCCCCTTCCTGACCCCGCCCTAAAACCCGATTTTTTGGTTATTTATTTATTAAAAACAATTTACTTTGCATAATATTATTATGTCTCAAAACATTATTATTTGTATGAAAATTACTTAATTATCTTTTGTTCATTAGGTCTCAAACATTATTATTTATATAAAAATTACTTAGTTATTATTTGTTTTGAGCTCGAGGTATTTGTCTTGGGCTCGGGGGAATATGGTCCAAGAATGGCCCCCCCAACCCACTTTCCCTCCTAGAATTTTGAGTGTCAATTGGCCCTTTTTTATACACACTATATTCCGACTTCGTTTAACTTCACTTTCGATGTGGGATTACATGTGTCTTTATACTACATCAACATGGGAAGACATTTCACATCGAATATATAGAAAAGTAGAATAAGACCAACTTTTTATAAAAGCTGATGCTTGTGACATACATGCCTTGGGCTAATGGACCTTGTCTTGTGCATGGCCTAAATAATTTTCTTATAAATGTGCCTTCTTTAGCTAATATTTCGTGTGCATGTGCTATAAATTAAAAAATATATATATATATAAAACATTCGGGGGTAGGGATCGGGGATTTCTTTCCCGCCCCGCCCCGATTCAACAGGGGATCGAGGCGGGACAGGGCCCCACCCCGTCCCGCCCTACCCCAACCCATCCCACCCCACCCCGTTGCCATCCCTACCCACACATGACTTTTCCTCTTACTTAGTTTTTCCGAAACATATTCTCTCTCCTTGTTTGCCCATTTGCCATGTCCTTTTCTTACGAGATCAGCAATATTCGAATGCTAATTGCAAACCAAAAAATTAACAAGTTTATGCTGCTCGAAATTCCATTTTGTGATTTTCAATATCGTTTGGAATACATTTTAAGTTTCTCTCAAATGTACATGAAGATTTCATAATTACATTTATATATGAATATAATGTGCATAGAATTTTTAAAGTTTTTCCATATACTGACCATTAATGCATAACGGATTGGTAGTAAAATTGAAAACTTAAGTAAATTGTATTAATTCGTTTAAAATTATATTAATCATGTAGAATGTTCAAAAAATGAGTAGGTCACATTTATAGATATCAATATATTCATATATAAATTTAATTATAAAATTCTTTGCTGCACACTCGGGAAAAAAAAAACTAAAATCATACCAATATACATTTTAGTGACATTAATTTATATTATTGGTAGGATGTACATTTACTACATAGGATAGTACATCTACCATACCTAAGTATTTCTCCATTTCCAAGTACTACAGTGGTGTGCCATAATTGAAAAATATAGTGCGCTACACGGTTGGCCCCCAATTTGAAAGCTAAAACGGGGTTTTACTCCACTTATGGAGCTAAAATGGACCTATTTTGTCATATGATTTCTAGAGTTGTTTATTGGAAAATTTTCAATAACTTCAACCAATGTGAACGTGTATTTTAAATCCAAGTTAATACACATGACATGTATCCGTGTATACTACATAGGTGGAAACAACAAAACTTCTGAGAAGTTTTTGAAAGAGACTCATTGTTTATTTACTAAAAAAATTTTGCTTGCTATCTTATCTTAGTTTTGGCTACTTGAGGGTAATTTTAGATGTTTACTCAATCATGAATTACGTTGTAATCTATAGTAAACTGATGTTATGCCGTGCGATGCACGGCAACTTTTATAACAATTAAACTTGAATCCATAATTTGTGATTTTTATAAGAATATATATTACTGTTAATGTTAGACTATATCAAAAACAAAAAGAAGAAAAATAGATTTTTATTAGGTTAATTTCACAAATCGTACCCAACCTTTGAGTGAAGAATTGGCTGGGTCACCAACCTTTTTTCGACCTCCTGGACCCCCAACCTTTCAATAACTTGCACGACAGGTCCCTTTTCACGGTTCCCATCCCTTTTTCTGCTAAGTCCTTAGGTAAATTACTATTTTATCCCTTAAATGTTCAAATTAAAAAAAAAATAAAAAGTTTAAAAAATCTACATATAAAAACTTTTTTTAAAAAAATTAAAATGCGGGAGGACCCCATTGTATTACCAGCAAATTGCTGCAGGTCTGCCATTTTTTCGGCAGCAATTTGCTGCCATTTCCGACAGCAAAATCACAGTCGGAAATGGCAGCACAAGGGGGAGTCTCCCCCTTTATGGTTATCGAAATCCAGCAACGCTTTGCTGTCATTTTCGGCAGCAAAATCGTTGTCAGAAATGGCAGCACAAGGGGGAGTCTCTCCCTTTGCTGCCATTACCGACAGTTTGCCAGTAGAAGGGGAGGAGATCCCCTCTCCTGTGCTGCCATTTCCGGTAGCAACCAAAAGATGGGGAGACTCCCCCATTGTGCTGCTATTTCCAACAGCGATTTTATTGCCGGAAATGACAGGAAATTGTTGTGTCCCCAATTTTCATTTTTTAAAAAAGTTTTTATATATTTTTTTGTTTTAAAACTTTTTATTTTTTAATTTAAAAATATAAGGGATAAAATGGTAATTTGTCTAATGATTTAACGGAAAAAGGGATGGAAACTATCAAGAGGGACCTGTCGTGCGAGTTATTGAAAGGTTAGGGGTCCCAACTAATTCTTCACTCAAAGGTTGGGTACGTTTTGTGAAATTAACCCATTTTTATTTAACTTCTTTTTTTATTATATACTAGTTTTCACTCATGCGATCCACGTGAAAAATAATTCAAAATAATCTAATTTATTATAAAAATTTAAGAAATTAGATGCCTGCACATGTTAAAAAAAAAAAAAAAACTTGATGTCGAAATATGGTACCATATATTTGTTCAATTATAAGAAGATTATATAGACACATAGTTCTTTCTTTTTATTTTTTAAACTCTTTAACTATTTGATAGTTATATGTTGTTTTTTTCAAGTATAATCATATCATAGCATATTATCGTACATATAATATAATACAATACAATACAAAATATATAATACTACAATTATATGGCACAAAATTAATTTTGTCTAGCACAATTGCTGAATTTTTCCCGCCTCTTCACTACGCCTGGCGTTATAGTTGATTTGTCTGGCATTCTATTTAATATTTCTCTAACTGACATATCTCCCTCCCTTATCCTTTTCTATGAAATCCTCAAATTCATTTCTTTTATTAGAACTCAATTCTACCCAAAATTCCCCCTTCTAAAATCGACACCACATTCTTATCGGATTTTTTTAGAATTTTGGTATAATTTTCAGATTTTCCTTAGTAAATTATAATAAAAGATTAAACTTGGATTTATGCTTAGTTTGATGTTGTTAAAACTTATCTAATAAGCAGCATCTGCTGTGCTGGATAACAAAATTGCTGTGAGAAAAATCAGTTTAGTGTTTGGTAAACCTTTTTGCCAAAATCGTCGTACGGTCTAAAAGAAAATTTTAAATGTTGGGTAAATTTAGCTGTTTCATTGTTATGTCGATTTATATATTTATTAAAAAGTATATGATTGAAATCTTTATCTATTATTATATGGTACACTTATTTTTCTTTTATAAATAATTTGTAATATATAATATATATGTAATATTTCACAAAGATAAACAAAATATGAAATTTTGTTTTGAGAGAAAAATTATTTGAAATTAACCAATTAATAAAGATACACAAATAAATATAACAAAAATATATAGTGTACAATCAAATAAAACATGATTCAATGAGAAAATGTAAATATAATATAGATTGTTTCATGAGATAGTTTATCAGTTTTCTCCATCTTTAACTTAATATATCAAAAGTATGAAAAAAAAATTAAATAAAAGTTAAATATAATGTTAAATTCGACAGTTTAATTATTATTAATTGGAAAATCTAAAAGTAGAAGTTGAGAAGCTACATTTCTACTACTTCTTAAAATATGTTGTAGGATGTTATCAGGGACAGAGCTAGGATTTTGTGCCAGTGCGATTGCCATTTCAACATACTAGATGTCCAAAAAAATTTCTCATTAGTTGCCGTATTTTGGCGATAGGGCGATAGAATGATTTGAACATGAAAATAAAATGAAACTCATTTTAAAACTTGGAAGGAAATTTATATTTTGAATTAAGAGTTGTCTACCTAGTCTAATAATAATATAAGTTTCAATCACAACCCTTTAATGTTAATTATAAGAATAAAAACATTTCAAATTTCTCATTTCACCAATCACTACAATTATTATCACTTAAATAATTATACAAGTTAAAATTTAAAAAAAAATAATAATTATACGAGTTGAGAGAGATTTTTTTTCCTACTAATTTAGTGAAATCTACTAGGCTAACTTGCTCACAATTTAAAAAGAATATAAGAATTCAATGCAATAAATTAATCAACAGACTGCAACATGATAATATATACATAAATATACCAATTTATTCTATATATGTATGAGTCGTTAAATTCTATTTTTAAAATTGATTAACTATAGTTTTTTTTTTAAATTGATTAACTATAGTAATAATATACAGATTAGACTAGGAATAAATTAATAAGGTGTACTTAAAGTTCGAAGACAAAAACACTATGTCATTAGTTTTCAATAAAAGAAATCCTAAATACGATACTAATTTTAGGAAAAGAAACTTTACACTTATTCAGAAAACAGAGAGACAAAAAGATTCCTTAAAAAAAAAAAAAAAAAAACGACAACAGAAAGGCAAAAAAGGTAAGGCTGGCATTTGACCAATGTAATATGCTTTGAATAATTCAAAACCAATTTGGATTCCACGGCAAAAATTCACGTTAACCAATACATGCACCGGTTATTTTCATCTACCATACGGGGATAGATTAAAATTTACATGGTATACCACATGGTATACCACATGACATATCATTCATTTTAAATAAAATGAATAACATGTCATGTGACATGCCATGTAGAAGGTGGTAGACTTTAATCTACCCTACAGGGGTAGGTGAAAAAAATTAATACATGCACTCCACACACAAATTTCTAATACTTTAAACCATCTAATCACATTTTCAGAAATAGCGCAATTCTAATCACATTTTAAAACAGTAGACTAGAAGTTTAGGCCGGAAAAGCCTTAACTCAATTATTTAGCTTTATATAATGGATAGATTTAGCACATAATGTTGTAATCTAGTGCAATAATCTCCCGGCACGTTGCATCTAGCGAGATGTATGGCGAGGGATATTTCTTTTTTTTTTTTTTTTTTAACACAGAAAGTTGAACAAAGACAATGATTCACGATTCACGTTGATCCAATTTCCACTGTTCCCACATCTCTCAATCCGATCTCCTAAGCCGATATAATGAATATATATAAGCTGCGTAAAATGCTTTACATAGGCAGGAGACCACACTGCTGGAATCATCTCAAAAAATGTTTAATCAAGCTTTTCTTTTGATTCATTGATGTATTCTCTGTAATCTCGATTTGATGGGCAGATGATCTTAATCATTTATCATTATTATTATTTTTTTTATTATTCTTTTTTTTAATACACACTTGAGAAAACCATCATTCTGACAAGTCATACAACGTCATGGCTTTCAGGTTTGGGATGCTGAAGCAGTTTCGGAACTACACAGCACACGCACATAGAACTTGCATTTTGTCATGTTGCCTTCAACAAGGGATCGGAACTTTGACCCGGTCTTGAGGTTCTCCAACAGTACAAAGTAGCATCCGTTATTTACTCGCTAAGTACCATAGGCAACTACTACATTAGATTAGAGTCAATAAATAACCACATACCTTTCTATCACCCATCGGGTCCAAGTTCAAACATTTAAGCGAAAACTACACTTCAGTATCATTAAAAAATAAAGAGCTATCAATTAGGCTAACATCATGACCCAGTTTAGAAGCCAACTCAAGCAAGTCGGGAGACAAGTGAGTGGTCCTGTGAAGTATCCACATCGGCAGGTTGCAAGAACTGCCACATGGCAACTCCAGGATAACTGACGAAAGGTACAAATTTGTTGCCTACAACTTGACCAGGTACAGCTGGAGGAGTAGGCAGAAAGCCCGGCTGGGCACTTGGTGCCTTTAGTTGTTGCTCTAACTTCTCCTTCTCAGCCTTTAACCTTTGCTTCTCATCACGAAGTTCATTCTTCTCAGTCTAAGCAAATTATCAGAACTTGGATCAGCGACTCATAATTTTATTCATCATGTTTTTCTACAGAGAATCAAAGGATGCACAGAGAGAGAGAGAGAGAGAGAGAGAGAGAGAGAGCATTTGTAAATTTTGGCTGGAGGAAGCTTTGTGCCTCATAGGAATCACTTCCGCCGAATATAATCAAATGAGACAAATATATATATATATATATATATATAGAGAGAGAGAGAGAGAGAGAGAGAGAAATGACACTCTTGCCTTGAGCTCTTTAATCTTCTCCTGAAGATCCATATTTGAGTCCTTCAGCTTCTTGGCCTCATCTCGTAGATGATTCACCATGCGAACAGCATCAACCAAAGTGGCAGCCTTGTCTGTTCTAGGAGGCTTTCCAGGCTCAAGAAGAGCCGCAAGTTCCATGAACCTAAGGAAATGCCAAAGCAAAGTGCTAGTTGTAAGAGTGCGAGATACTAGAAAGAGGGATAAGAAGCAGAAAATGATCATACTTGTCATTTAGCCTCTCTCTCCGCTGCTTCTCCCTCCATGCTTTGGAGCTTGATGGCGCACATGGTTCAGTTCTAGCTCTGTCAATATAAAAGGTAACATAAGACATTGATCGGAAAGGTTTTACCAGTAGAGCATATATAACCACTAAAAGAATTCCACCATATCAACCATAACTAGTTTAAGGCCTTGTTTGATCCTCTTTAAATTTTCTCTTTATAAATTCACCTACCATGATTTGACAACTACTCAACAATCACCATACATTTCAAACTTCAATTAAATCTCCACCACTCATTTCAACTCTTTATAAATTCACTTTATAAATTGAAAACTTAAATAGCTTCAAACAAGACCTAAACTTTATGTAACAGTAACTGTCTTTCTCTCGTACACAGTTCAACACTCTGACTAACTCTCCCATATTTGCAAGTTTATCAGATAACAGATAGGCAGGGTTCCCACATCCCAAGTCATACAAACACCAATAGAAAGATGAAATATCAAGTATGTGCGCACAAGGAATTGAATTTGAAGCACACAGTGGAATGCAATCTCACAAAATAGAAAAAAGAATAAACATGTATTTTAAATAAATTACCGCAATCTTCAACAGTTTTCAGTAAGCGTAACTGTGAGTCCAAAACCAACCCACATGAATCAGGTTGATGAAAACATCCAACACGGCTACTTTTACAATTTTGAAAATTGAAAATTGAAAATTGAAAATTGTAGGCTCAATCATCTGTCCAATTCAATTGTTGATCATACTTTTACGATTTTGTAAACCCATATAACTTTGGTTCATATTAAAATTTTACAATTTTGAAAAACCAACCATATAACTCTGTTCATATTAAAAATCTTTTATAACAGTTTTTTATTTTTAATTTTTTTATTTATAAATCAATTAGCCAATTAGCTGGGTTGGGTTTAATCGGACTATCATGTGTAACCCAAATCCAAACAACCTGATTAAATTTTTAATTTCAATACCCAACCCACCCACCGGGCGAGAAGACACCCTAGTTTTCAGCCAATTAATCGATCATCAAAGATATGCAAGGCATGAAGGCAAGAAAAGGATCCTAACCGTTTTTTTGAGCCAGTTTCCCTCGTCGCATCTGATTCTCCAAATGAGCCATCAATTTCCACACTACCAGTAAATTAGATCACACCGGAAGAAGGAAAACATTAGTAAATTGATAAACTGATAGTGCTTATGTGAAAATAAAGGAATGGAACAAAAACAGTGAGAACCTCAGAACTACCCTGAAGTACGAAAGGTTAAGTGCAAAAAATCATATCAATTGAAATAACAACTTGCACCTTCTCAGGTGCTTATGTTTCCAATATTATACATACAAAGGGTACGTCATCAGACAGAAATCTCAAGATAGTTGTAATCTAAGTCAGTCAAAATTCTATTAACTATTTATTTTCGCCTATATGAACTTACATAATTTTGATAATATAGATTTGAGACCTTCACTGATCTTTTATTGAACAACAAGAACTACTAACAATCATGTTGTATTTTGGAAGAAGTAATGAGACAGTGTAAACACCTGAAATATGAAAAAGTAAGTAGATTGATAAATCAGTAGTGCTTATGTGAAAAAAAAAGGGAAAAAGAAAAAAAGAATGGAATAAAAACAGAGAGGACCCTAGAACTTCCATGAAGTAGGAAAGGTTAAGAGCAATATGTCATATAATATCAAAGTGTTCGATCAAAATAACAACACACATCTTCTCAGGCACTTTAAGGTTCCAACATTATACATGTGAAACGTTTTGGGAAGAAGTAATGAGACAATGTCATTGCAGCACAGCTCAATTCATCAAATTGCATTTACCAGCATAAAACTAACAAAACATTCGTCCTGAAAAGGAAAAAAAGGGATATATACATGATAAAACTTTACTATCTAGTATAATAATCCTTATCCAGAATATTACTGCATATTTTCTAATCATCCAAAATGAAAGATTGACCAAATGAACGAGGCATGTTCTGTTCACAATATTCATCATCTTGGTAAATTCAATTCTGAGAATATGATGAGCCCTGTTGGTTTGTTTCTCCCAGTTTACCACAAAAAGTGAAAACCCAAACTTTAGATGTGTATTGCACAATTCAATCTGGCATATGAACAATTTCTATCTTTCTATTTTGAAACAGGATCAGAAAGCTACAGAGCATTACATAATCAAGAAGTTACTTGGCAGCTATCACGGTGTAAGATCTCAAAACCAGGATCAGTATATTAACCACCCTCTTGTCTTGTCTTGTCTAGTCTAGTTATTAAAAGGACTTCTAAAATCAAATAAAAAGAGAGAGACAAGATACTTAGATCATAAAGCATAAAATAAATTTCAAAAGAAACGAAGACAGAATGAGACACGCCGTGGAGGGGGTGTGAAAATGAAAATCAATAAAAAGCAAGAATTCCCAACTGAAACCAAAGGAAAACATTGGGGGTGGGTGGCGTCACATCAAATAGCAACGATATCCGAACAATCAAAAAGAATAAGAACTTGTCAAAAGCTAAAAAGCCCTAAAGGTTATAGATTACCAGAAAATTGATTGACAACCAACTTCGAGAAATCATAAACAATAATAATAGTTAAAATACTACCTGACATTAGATGAAACGTTCAAAGTCTGCATGGGCCAAGACGACCCAGCATCAGGGCCAGATAAATTCCCATTGGAAACCGGGACACCGTTGAACTCATCATATAACCAATAGGTATTTTCCGGGGAAACCATTTCGCGATCAGCTTCCAGAAAAGTGAAAAGTTTTTCCCGCGTAAAAGGAATTCAACAAGGAAAGAAGGGCAGTGAACTCGGCCGATTGGGAGAGAGAGGAAAGTCGATTCCCTGGCGTTGAACAGGAGGAGAGAAATTTGAAATTAGGGCAACTTTCAAGCAATTGGGTAATTTGATCGGAAGTGATTATACGTAGAAATTACACACAGAGTCCCTGTAGAAGTTAATACACCACTTTCAAGCCCATTTCTAAACGTCCTTAATCATAAATGTTTTCAAGGATTGATATTTGTTCTCAAGCTGTAAGTTATAGACTGACCCAGTGTTCCAAAAAACTTGCTTAGCGCACGTGTTTCTTGTTTTCAGTTTGGTGTACACCAATCCTTGGAAAATGGAAAACTAAACCAAATCAGCCAGTTCTCGCCAATTGGACTAAAAACCAATCCGGTTCACCATTTAGAACTCGGGTGTGAAAAGAACCAATCCTGAGAAAACATGGTTCAATTAAGAAAAATTGAGAAAAAATATTTAGAAAGTATTAAGAAATGAAAAATAATTTATTTTAAAGGTAAAATAATTTTGCTATACTTGAGTCTATTTTAAATGAAAATTACTCAGACTTTAAAAGAATATCTACAAGCTTTTTAAAGTATCACCTCATTTTTCCACCATTGTTTTACATACAAAGCACAATGAATTAAACGATGGCCTTGGCCTATTTCAACTATGTTAAAAGAGTAGAAGAAAAGGTCATCGAGTTTTTTAGCTTGAGCTATTTTTGAACAAGTTAAGATTGTGTTTAGGCAGTTATCAATGAGCAGGTGTTAATAAGTTACAAAATAGCATTAGCATAGAGTCAAGATATTTTAAAATTTTGAAAGAAATTTTGCTCTTTACCATAAATAAATAATAAATATTTAGACAAAAAAACTGGTAGCAAAAATGAAAGATTTCTGGGCTGCGTTATATGTTTGGCCATGAAAAAAATTCTTAAGGCCCGATTGATAGCTGGTTTTACCTGCAAAAAATTTGAAAAATTATAGAGATGCGGGGTATCAATCCCCGTATTTCTCGCATGCTAAACGAGCGCTCTACCATCTGAGCTACATTCCCCTCCCATATCCTTTCTAAAAGATTAAATCTTATTACTTATTATATATATCAAAAGAAAAAAAAAATAGATGGAAAAAGATGACGTTTTCTAATAGTATGAAAAATAATTTTGTCTTTCCAGTATTTCATGGCAGATTGGACACAATATATTTAAGACTAATGTATAGATTCTTATAAAATTCATGGATTTTAATAGAATTTCACAGAATCCATTAGATTCTATATAATTCTATACCAGAGATTTATGTGGATTTTTAATGGAATTTGTAGGATTTAAAATAAGTGTCCCTAGAGCGAAATTCGATCATTAGAATTTAATATCATTTCTAATATATTCTTTCGCATGCTAAGCGAGTGCTCTACCATCTGAGCTACATTCCCTTCCCATATCCTTTCTAAAACATTAGATTTTATTACTTATTATATATATATCAAAAGAAAAAAATAGATGGAAAAAGATGACGTTTTCTAATACTATGAAAAATAATTTTGTCTTTCCAGTATTTCATGGCAGATTGGACACAATATATTTAAGACTAATGTATAGATTCTTATAAAATTCATGGATTTTAATAGAATTTCACAGAATCCATTAGATTCTATAGAATTCTATACCAGAGATTTATGTGGATTTTTAATGGAATTTGTAGGATTTAAAATAAGTGTCCCTAGAGCGAAATTCGATCATTAGAATTTAATATCATTTCTAATATATTCTTTCGCATGCTAAGCGAGTGCTCTACCATCTGAGCTACATTCCCTTCCCATATCCTTTCTAAAACATTAGATTTTATTACTTATTATATATATATCAAAAGAAAAAAATAGATGGAAAAAGATGACGTTTTCTAATACTATGAAAAATAATTTTGTCTTTCCAGTATTTCATGGCAGATTGGACACAATATATTTAAGACTAATGTATAGATTCTTATAAAATTCATGGATTTTAATAGAATTTCACAGAATCCATAAGATTCTATAGAATTCTATACCAGAGATTTATGTGGATTTTTAATGGAATTTGTAGGATTTAAAATAGGTGTCCCTAATGCGAAATTTGATCAATAGAATTTAATATCATTTCTAATATATTCTTTCGATAGATTTCTTTTATTACAAAATCCATGAGATAAATAAATTTTAGTGTACAAGAAAATAATAAAAATACAAACTAATAGGAAACAATACATAATCCGATTTTACCTTTTGTTCGGGTAACATTTTTTTTTATTTGAAGAGTTCTTCAGGTAACCGATTTTAAAAGCATTTAAAAAATTATTGTTTGTATCATATTACTAGTATTGCACCCGTGCGTTGCACGGAAAGACATTCTAAAAATGATAAGTAAAAATAGAATAGAACATCAAGTAACGAATATTTAAAAATGAAAAAGAATCCAACATATATTCCACTGTACTTTCAAAATGAATAATTTCTAATACATTGATAAATTTGATGATATAGGCTTGTGTCAAACAATTATTCTCGATCCGACACCATATTGTATAGCTTGACCATATAGTATCTTAATTAAAGTTTTCCCCCTTCTTTTGGTATATTGTGGAATCCTAAAATTCATTGGTTATGGTGTATTTATTTAATTATTAAGTTGGTTAATAGCATGTTAAATATGAGAGGAAATTAACAAAAACTAATATTGTTAGGATGTATTTATAATTCCCCAATTTTTCTCGAGAGATTAAACTAAAATATTTAGCATCAAGTCATTTTATCTTTCATTTTTCTTTTTAACATTTTTTTGACATAATAATATAATTATTTAGGCCAATTTATAAACACAGCTTCTATCATATATGTGAACCTAATGAACATGTTCTAATTAAACCTATAATAATACCCAACAACCTATAAACACATAATATTTACGATGTCTATAAAATATTTCCATACAGCTCGCTAAAAAAATCAAAATATATATAGTTGGCAAAACCGATCCTGTACATTATGTGATTACCAAAAAAGAGGTAATGAAGGCAAAAATAAGAAACTTATTCAAAAATAACCAAAATTTTAAAAAATTAATAACAAAAATTTCAATGGATATTTTGAAAAGCTACCGACACATTGGTTGGATCCAAATTTCAATAAGAATCCAATTTAAAAAGTGAGTCTTTTCTTGATCCCTCAAGCCAAATTAAAACTCTAGATTTTGAGTAATCAATCCTCGTGATTGCTCTTCGTCGAACGCCATATCATTCAAAAATAAGTGTAAAAGCTTAAATATTATGCTCTAGTGATAGGAAATTCAGTCTAACACGTGGCCGTCAAGCCAGTTGTATCCAAATCATGTATTCTTCAACTTTTTGAGAACGACTATATCCTTGGAAACTTGAAACAACTATAATATTAGATTAGATTTATATAATAGAAATTGGAGTAGGCATATTAATGTCTTTTGTTAAAATAAAGGTGCCAAACCCATATAAAGAATCCACAAATAAAAGAATGCACGTGCCTAGGAAAAATATTTGAAGTAAAAAGTACGACTCCAACTCGAGATAGATAAAAATAACATACCTTAATTTGTATTAGTCAACTAAAACGATGACAATATAATATCCAGACAGAATAAGAGCTGAAATTTCTTATGAACTAATAGATCTACACTATAAATAAGAGAGATTGTGCCTAAATTGATATAGTAAAGATAATTTAGAAAAATAAATAGTTGAGAGATTTATTGAAAGCTTTAATTTAAACGATCAAATTTTTTAAAAATGGATAATCCAACTAATTGTTTCACCATGTCAATATTCTTGTACCTGTCTAATATCTTCTTGAATTCACTTTAAGTATTTAGACCAAATTCTTGAAGCCACTGGAACCTCTAGACCAAATTCTCAACCAATCGAACCCTTAAATCAATAGCCCAAGTGCATATGGACTCCCTTTTGTCAAAGAAAATAAATCGCCAAGATCGCCAAGATTTTAGCATTGATTTAGGAAATTAACATGCGTTATTGCAGATATCTTAGTGTTGATTCAAGAAATTAAAATGCGTATGGCAGAGATTTTAAAACAACATATTAGGAAATAATCAAAAGCACTGAGAGAATTAACAATTGGAACAGTATATTGGGAAATAAGAATCCTCAAGAGCTCAAAAGGAAAGATGGGAAGAAAGAGAAGGGAATTTGCAGTGAAAATTGGGGGAAAAAGCAGAGGCGGAGCCAGGAATTTTTCTCAGTGTAGTCGGATTTTTTTGCTTTTTAGAGATGTGGCTGGAAATTTTACATTTGGTCTGATGAAGAGATATCCATGTAATAACTAATAAACACAAATCTAATATGAGTGTCCTTTTAAAACAAATATATATAATAATATGTGCATATTATAATGTACAGATTCCCACATCGGATTATATAATAAAATAGAAAAGGGATGAGTGTTATAAAAGTGGATGTTAAAAATGCAATTTCCAAAGAGAATTGAATTGTGTCCCACATCGAGTTGATAGCAAACAATGGCTAAGGGTGTACGTTATAAAATTAAAATGAAAGATATGTGATTTAAAGCGGATGAGATTCCACATCGGATTAAGAATATAATATTATTTCGTTGAATCTATATAAAAGTGGAAGTTGGAATGCATTTAACAGAATTTTTATTGGCCCAACTATTGATTTTCAGCCCAATCACAGTTAAAAGCTTTTTCTTATAAAAGATAGTTGATTTTGGGCTTGGGAAAACAGTGTAGTCGGGCCAAAAATTAACAGAATGTGGCATGACGGTGTGGTCCATGAAACGCACTGGTCCTTAATGGGCTCCGTTCTTTGGAAAAAGAATGGAAAACATGCACATATCAAAAGGTACAGCAAAAGACTGACCACGACAGTCACAATACTGATTTGGGTGGGAAAAATAAGAAGGCAACTTAAATGCCTTTATATATATATATATATATATAGAGAGAGAGAGAGAGAGAGAGATTATCTCTGATTTTTTTGGACGGGATTGTCTCTGAATTTGAACGTTTAGCAACATTTTTCTTTTATCTTATTTTATTTATTTTGACGCAAGTTGGATGTGAATTTTGAAAAAAAAAATTATATAACTTCCTTCTCAATGATTAAAAAAATAAGAAAAAATAAAATATTCAAACCATGTCACAAAAAAATAAACATTTTAACATTGTCTTTCTTTATAATAAAATCTCATTATACTTTCTACACAAATCTGTTATAAAATTATACTGTAATTTGTCAATACTATCATTTTTTACATTCATTTATTTCGCACAGGTTAAATCTGATGTAATTATAAAAAAAATCATGTGATGAAGAAAAAAAAAAGTTTTTGCTCATTTGAATTTTAATTACTAAAAATTATGAAAGTACTTTGAATTTTAGTATCATATTATAATAATCTCTCATCTCGTTCACTAATAGTTTTTTTCGTACAGATTGATTATAATTTGATTTTTTAAAAACTAGAAAGAAGGAAAAATATGCATTATTGGGAGAATATATTTTTTTGGATACGAACCATTTATTTTGCATAAATTTGTGAATGTGAATAATTGTTTAAAAGCTATATCATGATAAGAAAAAATGAGTTTTGATAATTTATAATTATAAATTTTTATTAATTATCTAGGTTTTGAAAAAAAATTATGAAATCCATAAGAATCTGATGGTAAGATGCTGGACTTTGGTAGGAATTATGTAAGTGTATTTTTAAGCTTAGAATCCATAGAATTCCATAGAAATCCACCATTTAATAAACTCCACGAGAATCTGCAATAAATTGGGAACGCTAGAATTCTATAGAATCCATAGAATTCCAAATTGAGGACACTTGATTTTTGTGGAATCTGCAGAATTTTAAATTGAGGACACCTGAAATTGTATGGATCTTTACATATTGGGGACACCCCTATAAATTGTACAATAAAACTTCATTTTCATTTGTATTATCGGATATACAAAGGTTAAATTATTTTTCATAGATAGACGGTTTTAGAAGTAAACAATTCGGATCAAAACCACGACCTTATGAATTTGATTTATATATAACAAGTTCACATCTACCCACCAAAATAGAAATCATCCCCCTACTTCCTTTGCGTGTTTTATTTTTACTAGCTAGTAGCACGTGCTTTGCCCGTGAATTAAAGAGCATCGTCATGATTTTTCTTATAGTGTTGCAAATTTCTAAAATAATTATTCAAGATAAAAATGCTTTATGCCAATGCAATAACACAGAAGAAATGTATTTGATATTTTTTCCTTCTTTTTTTTTTAATCAAACTGACCCAGAAGCACTGCATATATCCTAAGAACAAAAGAAATGAAAAATCCACATAAATAGAAGACGAAACCTAGCCTCTCCATCCATTTTTCATATACGGAAACATGACTGGTCTTCGATATTAGGTTTTCATGCAAAAATATACATACATGTTAAGTCACAATAAAAATGGACATGGAAGAGATACCAAGAAATACAAAAGAAGTTTTAAGCCTCCATTTTAATGCTTTCATTTGTAATGTTGTAACCGGAATGTAATATGAGAGCTTGACTCTTGAGATATAGAGGAAGAGGAAGGACTAAAATTTAATATAGAAATATTAATTAAGTAACAAATTAAATGAGAAATCACAAAATTTGACTAAGGGTAAAATAGGTTTTAAACAAAAATATGAGAGCAAATTTGAAAATTAAACGATTGTTCTTAATCTGCAATTTTATATATAGAAGATAGATGTGCAAGTGTTTTGCAATGTCGTGTGGTATATACAATTGCTTTAATGGAAAATGCAAGCTGGTCACAAAAAAGTACTTGAACTTGTGATGATACAATTAATGAGAGTGATTAGATTTTTTAATGTGATTTTAGGTAATGTAATGTGTGAAAAAATAAGATGTTGTCAAGTGTGATTATATTAGAAAATTATGGCTGTGTAACCTTTTTTTTTTAACGGAAAATTTCATTCATAAATTAATCTGTCCCATGAGAGATACATTCATATAGAAAGTAAGGAACACAATCAATCCAAAACCTATTATCATCTAAAGTAACAGCATAAGCAGCTAAACAGTGTAGAAAGTAAGGAACACAATCAATCCAAAACCTATTATCATCTAAAGTAACAGCATAAGCGGCTAAACAGTGGACCATGATATTCTAATTTCTTGGTATATGACGACAAGTGCCTCATTCGCCACTGATAATTCTATCCCGAATATCATTGATAACAGGTGTAATCCGTTTGAAATCACGGAGGGGATAATCTTGGCTGATTACTATTGAGCTAGATAGGGTTTATTGTATGGAACCCAACTGCCGATAGCAAATAGTCACGTGGTGTGTGACATGTGACGTGACTGTTTTCTATTTGTAGTCAAGCTCTATACATGATACCCGATCTAACTTAATAGAAAAGATGAAAAATCTTGATTGCTGGATTTTCATGGAAATGAAAGGAAAATTTTAAAAATAAAAAAATAATAAGATAACTTGAAGATAGAATCATGAAGATAATAAAATTATGAAGATAATATAACTGAAAAATTTTGAAGATAATTCGAGTATAAATTAAAAAAAAAAGATATATAAAGTATTTATTGCACTGATTACTGCATTTGAAAACAAGAAGAACAATTTATCCCTACTTTTAGGAAAAGTAGCGGAAAAACCACAGTAACAGTGTATTGCAAGTTCTTTTCATTTAATTTAATTATTATTAATATGAATATATAGATTGCTAGATTTTGAAGAACTTAAAGTGTTATTTGTTCTAGAACATATGTGACAAATGCAATGTCAACTTATTTTTGGAATACATATAAATGTTTCTCAAACATTTCGAACTTCAAAAAAATATGTTGCGTCTCTCAAATTTCTAAAAATGATGTCTTGGAGATTCAACTCTCAAATTTTCCCAAAGAAAATTCTAAAATGATTTTTTCTTTTGTAGTAATTTTTTACACTATTTTGGAGTTTTGGAGGATAAATTTGCAAAGAACAATTATTACAGAACTGAAATCGAAATTTAGTTTTTGAAATTTGAAATATATCACTAATCATAAAGGAGATTTTCTAGCTACATACATAAGTACAAATAAAGGAATATATATACATATGTTTATATATGTAGCCATCAGGTCGCAAAAACCAGCGAGGGTCGAAGGTCAACGGAGGTCAATAGGTACGGGGTCTTGGAAACAGGCCTCAAGCGCCTCACCTAACCCAACGGCCTGGCGACCTAACGACCAGAGAACCTGGAGACCTGATTCAGCGACCAGGAGGCGGACATCTTCTCCAGTGCTCCTATGGTCCAGGGCGTCTGGGCGCTAAGGCAACGACCTGATGTAGCACCGCGACCTAGCCGGATAGCAGACGTAGTAGCAGCATGGGAACCCACGTGAGAAATCTTATCACTTACAGCTGATGGGACTCCAACATTAAGTGCAAAACGATGTTCACCTACTCCATGCATGGCTCAAGCAACCATTAGTCAAAAAAATAAGGATTAATCTCAGCTGATTTGACATTTATGTCATCCCTGTGGGTCCAGCATTAAATACATGCAATCATTATCCCCATGCAAACAAGTAAATGTACACTATAAATAGAGGCATGCAGAGGTGAGAAGGGGTTCGACACCCAAACCTCACTATTCTTATCTTCACACATTTATAGTCTTCCATTTATTACAAAGATTACAAACATTCTTTGTCTTAATTTGCATTTATTGCTTATACCGATTCGAATACAAATTTCTCGAGAATAGAAATCTTGTTTGTTGAAACTAAAAACTAAATTTGGCATCAACAAATTGGCGCTGTCTGTGGGAAACTTACAAAAAGTTGTGCAAAGCAAACACGCGTAGAAATCTAACTTTCAGCGAAAGAAAATGAGTGGAAGACGCTCCGAGAATCAAAAGACAAGGACTAGCGATGTCGGACTACCCCCGGGTTCAGAAAAAATCGAGCCACCACCAGTGTCGGCCCCTCACAACCGGCGGCTGCAATTGAGACAGAAACTATCCGGTGACAGGTAGAGGCCCTCACCGAAGAACTTCGGCGGTTGCAACAACATAACCCACCAGCTTCCCAACAGCATACGATAGGATCCTCCTCTTGCGGTAACTCTTCTTGGCGTGCAGAAGACGTCAAAAGGTCTCTAGCGAGGGCTAACCCTCAAAGGGAACATGTCAGAAGGAGGCTAAGTTTCACTCCAACCCAAAACTCCGGCAAACCAGCTCCCGACGCGAGAACTGTACCACCTCCTACATGAAAAACGGCTGGAAGTAGCGTGTTTACCAGGTTAGGGCCCCGCCCTCAGCAAGGTCCCAGACGTCCAAGGTTGCCAGAACCCTTGCGACCAAGTGAACGTAGACAGAGGAGGAGGAGTCCAACGCCTGCAAACCATGACAGTCACGCATCCAGCTCGCCCCCAGAGGTGCTGTGAGGCCAACGACCAGCCCCTTAGCAGGTCCACGAGCTGAATGAGCTGAGGAAACGGCTGAGTGACCTCGAGCAAAAACAGTCCAAAGGGAAGTTAGCAGACGACCTGTGGGGAAGGTCATCCCCCTTCGACCACTTCATCCGTGAAACCGTCATGCCGTCTAAAATGAAACTCCCACAAATAGGGACCTACTGCGGGAGCTACAGAACGCCACGGGAGCCATCATGTGCAACTTGGTATGGCAACTTGGCCCCGGGATCTGTGCACAGTTGGGAATAGCTTTCCTCCTTGTTCGCTCCCCAGTTTATGGGGTCCAAGGCCAGGGCCACCCTTAAGGAGAAATTGGGAACTATCAAGCAGGAGAAATTAGAACCACTCAAAGGCTATTTGGACCTCTTCAATAAACAGGTTATGACTGTGGAAAAAGTGGCAGATGAATCGCTTCTGATCGCGATCAAATCAGGCCTTTACAAAGACTCCCGTTTTTGGTGGGCCATGCACGAAGATCCCCCGAGCACTTATAAAGAGCTTCTGAAGTAGGCTGAGAAATTCATCAGCGCCGAAGAAGCCATTGAGGGCACTTCACGAGCCGAAAAAGCTTCGAAGGAAGAAAGGAAGGATCAGAAGGCAAAAAAGGACTTGTGACGTGGCAAGAAATCTTCAAGCTCGTTCAAGCCCTTCACCAAGCTCAACGCCTCAGTTGAACACATCTTCAACATACTGCAAAATGATCCAATCTTATCCAAGGTAAGACCCTTGAGAAAGCTGCTGAAGGACGCTGACCATTCCAGATACTGTAAATATTATCGAAGTGTGGGCCACAACACGGATGAATGTAGGCATTTCAAACAAGAGATCGAGAAGCTAATCGAACGGGGGTACCTGAGCGAATATGTGGCCAATCACCAAGGGCAGGACTGACAAGCTCGTCCCTGTGCAGACCTCAACGCTAAGCTCCCACGGAACCAACCTCTAGTCGAAATCCCCGTACTTTTCGGCAGAAATAACAGCATGGAGGGTTCCAAGAGACATAGGTGAGGTCTCGTGAGAGAAGCTCAGAATTGTTACCACCTGTTCACAGATCAACCCCCCGTCTCTCGAACCAGCTTGTTCTCTTTCTGCAAGGAAGATGCTTACGGCGTGTTACACCCTCACCCGGATGTTCTGTTCATCACTATGCCGGTCTCAAGTGTTAAAATCCACAAGACCTTTGTAGATAATGGTAGCACTGTGAACATCCTTTACTGGCGGATTTTCCAGCAAATGAAAATAGACCCAAAGAGCCTAAGGCCTATGTGAAAGCAAAGGGTCAGATCACGCTCCTTATTGAACTAGGGGACGAGCCCTGCAAAAGAAGAATAATGGCGGACTTCATTATAGTAGACGTACCTTCGAACCACAACGCCATTCTGGGTCACCCAATTTTGTACGAGCTCAGAGCCGCAACCTCCATTTACCACTATGTCATGAAGTTCCCAACTTGTTATGGGACGGCTATAGTGCGAGGTGACCAGTGAGCATCAAGGGAATGCAACCTGGACTATGCGGAAGAAACAACTGCCTTGACAGAAGTTCGGGCAATCAGCCCCGGGGTCAAGAGACTAAATTATCCACCACTCTTAAACTCCACACTCAAGTGTCACCATGCGAGGCACTGCAGCTAGGCAGGACTAACTTCTTCATCTTTGTCCAGCCCCTGAAAGGGGAGTATTCCCCCACCCGGTTGTGGGGGTCAACTCAGGCACAGAAAACAAAAAGAAAAGAGGGGTAAAAGTCGGGTGCCAAGTCTACATTTTGTACTCTTTCAAATTTTTTGTATACCAACTGTTAGGTCATGGCTAAAAAACTAATATGCTTATATGCGTCAGCCATAGTTTTGCGACCCAACAGTTAATCTGTGGCAGGTACTTTCATGGCTTCTCTGGCAGGGCCCGGTAGCTCGGTGGGGGTAGGAGCTTCTGATATGATTTCAACCTCCTCATCTTCATCATCAGAGCTAACGTAGCCACACTCCTCTTTCAGCTTGGTGACCTACTCCCTGAAGAAGCTCAGGCCGTACTCAGGACGCTCTCTCATAACCTCGCCCAAGATCTCCTTTGCCGTCTCATAGTAAAGACCGGCGTTAGCACTCTTGAACTCCTCAGAGGCCTTGTATTTAGCAACCATATCTTGGTATGCGGCGAGATCACTAGCAGCAGCTCTTTTCTCAGCCTTTCTCAAGACCTGCTTATGGCTTGATCTTTCTGTCAATAGCTGGGTCGCCAGGTCCTCGTACTTTTTCTTCCAAGCCTCAAGTTCAGTCCACAGATCGGACGACTCCCCCCTGGCCACATGCAGCTCCTGCTCTTTCTATAGAAGCACCCCACCCGAGCCATGGCATGTTCGTCTAAAATAGCTGACCGAGCTCGCATCACCGCGCTCGCCTGCAAAAGCTCGGCCATCGTCGAAGTGGCCGCGAAGCCTTTCCACTTCCTGGACCAGCCCCGTGCCACGCTACTCATGGCATCTGTAATAGACCTTGGCATTCCTGGGACGCTGGCAGAAAAGGGTTTCCTGGCCAAGTTGAACTTGAGCAGCGCCTTTGGTTTTTTGCCGATAAATTTTTCTATCTCAGCTCGCCTAGCTTGGTCCACTGGGAGATAAAGATCTTCACCCAGAATATTGACAGGTCCTTTAGTAGGTCGCTTCTCGCGAGGAGGGATAGGACCAGGGATAGCAGGAAGGGCAGGCGGAGGACTGGCCAGGGGCTCCCAGATGGCCAACTGCCTTTTCCTAGGTCGCTCAGAGACAGCCTCCTGGTCAGCTGTCATGGGCCTCTTCCCAGCTGCTTTGTCTTATCTCATTTTCTTCTTCTCCTCCTGCCTCTTCAAAGCCTTGTTGAGCTACTCGGAAGTCCTCATCTCTTCAGCTTTATCGCGTACTATTTTCCTCTTCTCCCATGCAACTTTCTTCCTCTTGGCCTCTTGAATAGACCGCTTTTGGCCCTTGGAGAGGTATTTTTTCCCTGAAAATAAACAAACGTTAGGACCCAAGGAAGTACCCAAAATGCGGGGCATCCAGGTATAGAAGAACATCTTACAGTTGCTCAGATTCCTGGAAATGTTCTCGGACCTAGGAACAGACTGGCCGGTGCTTACGAGAAAGTCCTCGTCTGTCAGATCCGCACCGTGATGATGATGCTCCGGAATTTGGGCTACTATCTCAGGTCGATCCCGAAACAGCGCAGAGAGTGTTCGACCTCACTTAATACTTGACAAAGAAGAGAATACATTTAAAGCGTCAGTCTGTCAGCCCGCTGAGGAAGCTATGTTGAAAATGCGCTTACTGGGTTGTATGTAGCTCGTGATAATGGTCGTGTCCTCGTCGCCAGAACTCGGCGGACTCCTCCACTCGCCCCCAACCCAGAACCAGCTCTTTTTCCAACTAGGACCGGATTCGGATGCCCCTCTCACCAAGTTTCCCCAAAGGTTTAAGGCCGCAGTCTTAGACCGTATAGCTAAGTGAAACCACCATTTCCCAAAGGGTAAGGACCGCAGCACGTAGTATGAGTTGAAATCTTCAGGACTCGGATACCTCCATCCTTTGTGTTGCCACAAAGCGAGAACTCCAATTATTGTCCTCTAGCTCGCAGGTGTAATTTGAAAGAAGGCAATCCCTCAGGACCTCAACAGCCTGGTGATAGGCCTTGGAAGCAGAACGTGGAAGCCGGCCTCAAACATCCTAATGCTCACTGCTACGCACCCCCTGGGGGGCAATGAGCCTGCTCTCCCTTATAAGGGACCCAAAACGCGACGCGATCAGGAACGCGGTAATCCTGACTTACTACATGTTGGTCAGTTTCCCTTATTTTGGAAGGAATATTTTTGCACACCCACAGTCGGTCTTTATTGCGAATCACCGCCACCGGAGACTTCCCACTGGAACTTACCTCCTTATCACCCTCGCTCTCATCATCCATCCTATCAAATTGGACTCCCGACACTGTATCTGGCATTGCCCCCACCATCTCTTCATCCGTAGACCATTCCACATCTACTGCCACGCCTTTGCCTACATCACTCACCGGAAGAGACCCCTCTCTACCCTCCATTTAGCGAAATCCCCTATAAATCAGGAAAAGAGTATTTTTTACCTTGGCACTGAGATTATCTTAGAAGCTTGGAGGAGTACCGGGGAAGGATCAACAAATTGCAAAGAAGCCTGAAGAGATTGATGATAGAAAACTCCTGGGAACTGATTGCGAAGGAAGACAATGCGAAGGAGGAAAAGGAATGAACAGGAGGGTATAAATAGAGTCTTGTGGGAAGATGGAAGGGCAACGGCAGTGTGGGATACTGGGAACTTAAAAGACAGCATTCAAGAATAATGATTATTGCCTTTAAGACCCCTGAACATGCCATTCCAATAAATGACAAACACGTGGCAAAGAGCGCCGCCTCAACCCCTTTTTGAAATTCAAGGAGTCATATTTCGGACGGCAAAAAGTTCTAAGAAAGTAGCCAGTTAACCTTTGAGGCCACTAAACCTTGGGCTCAAGGAATAGCAACCTTGAGGGGGCATTTTATAGCCACCAGGTTGCAAAAATCAGCGAGGGTTGAAGGTCAACGGAGGTCAATAGGTACGGGGTCTTGGAAACAGGCCTCAAGTGCCTCACCTAACCCAACGGCCTGGCGACCTAACGACCAAAGAACCTGGAGACCCGATTCAACGACCAGGAGGCGGACATCTTTACCCGCGCTCCTATGGTCCAGGGCGTCTGGGCGCCAAGGCAGCTACCCGACATAGCGCCGTGACCTAGTGGGATAGCAGACTGGGTAGCAGTATGGGAACCCACATGGGAAATCTTATCACTTACGGCTGATGGGACGCCAGCATTAAATGCGAAACGATGATCATATGCTCCATGCATGGCTTAAGCAACCATTAGTCAAAAAGTAAAGGATTAATCCCAGTCGATTTGACACTTATGTCATCATTGTGGGTCCAGCATTAAATATATGCAATCATTATCCCCATGCAAACAAGTAAATGTACACTATAAATAGAGGCATGTAGAAGTGAGAAGGAGTTCGACACCTAAACCTCACTATTCTTGTCTTCACACATTTATAGTCTTCCATTTATTACAAAGATTACAAACATTCCTTGCCTTAATTTGCATTTATTGCTTATATCAATTCGAATACAAATTCCCGCGAATACAAATCTTATTTGTTGAAACCGAAAGCTAAATTTGGCATCAACAATCTATATATATATATATATATGTTTATATGTATTGCACGTGTGTGTCACACGGAAAAAACAATTTGAAAGTGATTAAAAACAAATTGATCAAAAGAATTATTCCTAAAATCTAGTATCGTATAACAAATAATAAAAGAGTTAATATCATAGGAGATTTTCATATGATAAATTTAAATAAATACCCCTATACAATCAGTTTAAGTAGAATAGTTAATCTATACTTGTAAAAGTGTGGTTAAAGTAAACAAACAAAATTCAAAATGTCAAATTGAATAAAAATTCAAAATTAATTTACACACAACTTCTATTTATTTATTATATTTTTATTTATTTTTTGTTTTTGAAAGGGAATTTCATTTCATTCATTCAACTTTAGCAAAAACTCTCTCACCCAATTTGAGATGAATATAGGCATCGAAATCGTCCAGAATGAATCATAAACGAAAGTAGCAACATGTGTTGCGAGGTTGTGGGCTACCACATTCCTATCTCTAGGAATGTAGCAATACGTACCACAATCACTACCAACAAGTAAAGTGCACACTTCTTGAATAATCGGGTAAACTGGTGCAAAATGCTCTTCTTTTGTAAGACGCTACACCACTTCATGGGCATTTGTCTCCATCCGAGCAATATTAAGGTGGTTCTCTTATGCAAAGATTAATCCACGTTTGATCGCCTGAGCCTCTATTCTAGTCCGAGATGCCCCTCTTCTGGCAAGCGAAGATACCTACAATGGCTCCCATTTCATCTCGGATCATGCCTCCGAATCCCATCCAACCCTCCTCGGTCCTAAGAGCCATGTCTATTGACAAGATTAACCTATGCCTGGAGCCACTGATGTTTTTTCATTCTGTCACCCGAGGCTCGCGACAGCTCTTCTCCAGCTTTTCTTCATACGTATGAACCCGTTGATAGGAATCCAGGAGTATGTGTATTGCATCCTTAGCATAATTGGCATCTACTGCCTTCCCTCAATGCAGGAGCATGTTTCTATTTTCCAAATTGCCCAAGTAGCCGTGCATGCAATCTCAAAGATCCGTTGCGTCACATGCTTCTGTAAGTCCTAAAAGAAATCACCAAAGATGAGCCCATTTCCGTGTTTAGTTGCCTCTTTGATAACATCCCAGCACCTAACGCCTTTCCACAATTCCATGACCCATGGACATTGCAAAAAAATATGCAAATCCATCTCCGAGATCTTACATCTAGGACATCACAATGCAGCCTCCACTCGTCTCTTCACCAAATTGTAATTTGTAGGAATTGCACCCTTTACTAACCGCCATATAAAGTGCTTCGTCCATGGCAAGATATTCAATTTCCATAGGCCATTCTATTTCTTTTCTGCCATAGTACTGTGCCATTCTCCACCATGATTCTTCCTCTCATAGATAAAGTGATATTCACTATTCACACTGAAGCCACCATTCTTTGTGAAATTACAGATTAGTCGGTCCTCATAGTCAGTTTCTTCCACCTGCATCAATAGGATCGCAGTGTGAAAGACGGCATGGAGGGATTTCCCACCAACTAGTTACTCTCCCATATGTTAACCTTCGTTCCATCACCAATCCGCCATCTCGTCCCACTGCTAATTATTTCATTTCCCCACATAAAGCTCTGCCATAAGTATAGACTGCCCCCCTTTGCTTTAGCCATCAAGATATATGTTGTCGGGAAGTACTTATCCTTCAGAATTCTCCTTGCTATACTGTCCGAGTCATTTAAGAGCTTCCACACATGTTTGGCAATCGAACACTGATTGAAGTATTGCATGGCAATCAAACGCTGATTGAAGTCTTGCATACTCCTAAACCCCATACCCCCTACCTTTTTACTCTTGCAGATTGTGTCCCAATTTATCCATGCCATCTTCCTTTCGTTACCCTTTGCTGCCTACCAAAATTTGGAAATAATACTCCTGATTTCCCCCACAAATATTATTTGGAATCCGAAGAGGCTCACAACGTAGGTGGGAATAGCTTGCAACATTGCCTTCACCATGATCTTCCAACCTCCGCTAGAGAAGTAATCCCTCTTCCAAGAATGAATGCATTCCCAGATCATTTCCTTCAGTCCAGCAAAAGTTTTCTTTTTATTTTTCCCCACCACTATCGGAAAACCGAGATAATGATCATGCTAGTGCATCACATCAATTCCAAGTCACCTATTGTTTTCCTCTATTCTTACACAACATTTAGAGGGAAGGTGATGGAGGTTTTCTCCATATTTACCCGTTGTCCCGACGTCCTTCCAAAACTGTCAGTCATCTCCAAAATCCCCAAAACATCTTGCGTAGCTACCTTGGCAAAAAGGATGGAGTCGTCTGCCAAAAAAAAAAAAAATTACTCACAATAGGTCCATTTCTAGTACAACTCAGCCCCTGAATATTCCCATTTACCTCCACCACAGAAATTAGTGAAGAGAAAGCTTCTGCACATAGAATAAACAGGTATGGGGATAGTGGGCATCCCTGCCTTAGGCCACGTTCTGGTTTCACAGACCCTTGATAGGTCCCATTAATAGTAAACGTGTACATCAGAATAGAGATGCAACCCATCACTCTGAATCCACTATGAAGGGAAACCCATTTTCTTCATAACAGCAGCCACAAAGCTCCACTCAACTCGATCACAGGCCTTGCTCATGTCAAGTTTCAGAGCAAGAAAACCCTTATTCCCATTATTCCTCTTTCCCAATGAGTGCATTAACTCAAAAGCTACTATTGCATTGTTTGTAATTTGTCTCCCAGGCACAAAAGAACTTTGCCAGTCAGAGATCAAAGGAGCTAAAAGCTGCTATAATCTATTCGCCAGACACTTTGATATGATTTTATATAATATGTTATATAATGCTATCGGCCTATAATCAGTAACAAGCTCAGGGGAAGACTTTTTTGGGATAAATACAATAATTGTTTTGTTTATCGACTCTACCGAACAACCATTATTCAAAACTCTTAAATAGGCAGAAGAAATAGAACCTTTTAACTCCTCCTAGTATGATTAGTAGAAAGAGGAGTGGAAACCATCAACTCCTGGAGCTTTGTGTGGTCTCATATTGAAAAGTACCCATCTGACATCCTGCTCTATAAAAGGCCTTTGAATTAACTGAATATCCCCATCACAAAGTCCGCGCCAAATCCCTTCAATACCCTTCGCTAGTTCTTCCTCAGTTGGCACCTCACTGGTAAACAAGTCTTTGTAAAAAGCCTCAATGTGTCCAATTAGCTGCTCTTCCTCAACTATCCAGTGTCCCTCGGCCCCTCTCAACCTTTTAATAGTGTTATTCTTGTTTCGCTTCGTGGCTCTTGTATGGAAGAATTTAGTTTTGTTATCACCGTCTTTAAGCCAGTCCGTTCTAGCAGGTTGCCTCTAGTGACTTTCCTTTCTCCTCTAAATACATTCTATCTACCCCTCCAAGCCCCGGATGTTCTCCATATTGTTCTCTCGAGCTGCACAACTCAATAAATCGTTCATTTGCTTCTCAAGTTCATTCAATCGTCGGTCCATTCTTCTAAATTTTGACTTACTCCAAACCTTTAGTTTCTCCCTATATACTGCCAGCCCCTTTTTAATATTGCTGAACGAATCAGCCTCCTCAACTGCCACAGCCCAGCCGCAAGTCACTCCCGCCGTGACCTCCTTATAGTCCGTCTCTCTAGCCCAATGCGATTCATATCGAAGTGGTTTTTCCTTGTGGATCGGTGCTCTTCTTGTTATTAAACCAGCTGTCCTCAATAAAATAGGCCGGTGATTAGAATTTGATTAAGCTAGGTTCTCCACAGTGGCTAATAGAAATTGGCTTCTCAATGAGTCAATACAGATAGCCCGATCCAAACGTGCTTGTATATGCGCCGAACCCTCTCTCCTATTGTTCCAAGTCATTTCAGCCCCTGTAAAGCCCACATCTTGAAGATCACACTCTTTTACCACCTCCCTAAACTTTTCCATTGCTCTAGTAGGCCTTGAGTCACTCACCTGCCTTTCCTTAATAAATATAATCTTATTGAAATCCCCCAATACACACCCAAGGTTGTTCGACGCATCCCTAGAGTCATCTGAGGAGTTCCCATGAACCGCATGATCAGCAAGCCTTGGGTTGCCATAGAATCCAGTGACCCTCCACCTCGTCCCATCGTCATTGCACGCCATGACATCAATGTGACATGGAGAAAAAGATTTAACAATAACCTCTACCTCCTTAACCCTCAATAGCATCAACCCACCACTCAAGAATCTACTCTCTACTACCAAACAACCATGGTAACCAAAAGAAACCCAAATAATTTCTGCCCTAGCTTCATTCAGCCTAGTCTTAGACAGAAAGACTAGACTAGAGAAATGTTCACGAACAAGAGTCTGAAAAGAAGTGAATGTGCTAGGATTCCCCAACCCCCTAAGATTCCGGCTTAAGATATTCATTGTGTTCGGTGGTCCTACTGAGCAGGACCCGCTGCCTCATTGTTTACATTCATGTCATGCCCCGAACCACCTATGCTCTCTTTTCCACCTCCTAAAGTTAATTTCCTTTTTTAAACTGCACATTGTTAACTTCCTCATTCCGCACCACCTTCCTCTTCCCCCGTGGGCTAGCGCCTTTCCGTCCAATCCCCTTCCCACCCACCACCAACCTCTTCAAAGGAGAGTCCCACACCCTTTGTTTCCTTTTCCAAGTTCTCATGTTGGCACTCTTCCTTTTTGTGCGTTCCTCCGCCCTCACCGTCTCCCCCTCACCCTCTTTTTGGTTACCACCCATCACCCTTACCGCCACTTCTTTAACACCTTGTGATTCATCTCCAACCCCAACAACTCAAACCTCTTTTAAGCCCCTCATATAGTCCACATTGAGGTCATCTTTTGTTGCCTCACTAGAAACCTCTTCAACCTCATTGTTATTTTGTCCTTACAGCTAGCCTCCCCCTATTTACTGGCAGCCTCTCAACCCTCACCATATTCCTTTGGATATTTGATGAAATCCAATCCTCACTAGCCACAAGCCCTTTTTGGACACTAGCTAATCCCCTATCCAAACCATCTGAAACTCTACTACTACTCCTGAGGGACTGTCTCCGCACTGTTTGGGACGCCCTTAGCCAATTTCCAAACCTACAATCCTCCTTTATCATCTAGCCGTCTCCTCTATCTCACATTCATGAATCCAGTGCCTGATAAGCCCACAATGAAAACAAAAATCCAGTAATCGCTCGTATTGTAATAAGACCTAAATTTCTTTGTGCATGGCTTCGAGAAATCTTAACCCCCCGGGCCCCCAGCCCGCAAAGGTTGTTGAACATCCATCATAACCCTTACCGGTGGGATAAGATGTTCCAAGTCGACCCTCTCCACGCTGCTAAGCTGACCACCAATGGCGCGCATAATCTGCTCTGTAAGGAAAACCAGTGGTAAGTTTACTGCATGCACCCAAAAAGCCACCTTGCAAAAATCCATATCACAATCATCGCCCACCATTGTGGGACTTTGGAGAGAAAGCACTTGATTATTATACAACCAAGGCCCCCCTACCATGACACGTCTCTTGTCTTCTACCGAACCAAATTGGAAAAGGAATACGTTGGCTACCCCTTTCGGTTCCACCCGAACATTCCTTAAGACTTCCATATATTACGTAACAGCCTCTCCAACCCATCATTGTTGACTGGTTTAGACAATCAGTCACTCTATTCAAAACTTTGATCGCGGGATCGTCCGATTCGTCTAGCTTTAGTCGTTAGCAAAGTCATTGAATTTCATCGGGATCCATTATTGGTATAACATCAAAAATGATTACTCACACCGGAAAAGAAAACACAAAAGATTTGAGAGAATGTATGGAACAAGAACACTCAAACCACACAAGGTGGGACAAAACCCTAATTCTCTTTAGAGAGAGAATAGGGCAATAACTTCTATTTATTAAGAATGAGAAAAAAATAAATTATTACATCATATGGTGTTCTCTAACTCTTAAATCTTAATAGATTACCATCGAGAAGAGAAAAGATTAATTGAAACAAATCCTCGAAATAAAAGCAAAAGTCATAAATTGAACATAGAAAGGTTTGAAAATTTTGTGGAAGTACACGTATCCATTCTCCAACAGTTCCATTGTTTTCATGAGAATTGGCTATGGTTCTCGTGTAAATACGACAATATCAGCAATCAAAATTGAACTTATGCGGCATTGAAAATTCTTTGTAATCAATACATATATATACATATATATAATGAAATTAGTCTATAGTACAATTGGCCTATAATTTTCCCACAAGAACTGCATTTTTGGAGGACATTTTGGACTTTTTGGGTTGTTTCGTAATGCTTGCGGTCGTCTATATCTTTTCTGTTCCGATTTAAATTAATTTGACAAGATTTAGTTGTTTGACCGTTATTGTCTGCGGTCACTCTGATTTCAATTTTCCCTTATCTTCTTCTATCTTTAAGATTATTTATCTCGGTTTTGTGATAATCTAGCTTTATTTAAATTGCTGATAGACAGATGAGATTTAATTTTTTAGATGGGAAGAATGTTCAAGATTGGAAGGGCTTCCCATTCCCTGATTTTTATATACTGTTTTTGCCAAGATTTAATATCGTATATTGTCTTTTATAATTTTTTTGTTTTCGCTTTAGTTATTTTACTAAAGATTTTAATTCATTGAAATATAATTTAAGTAGCTTAAATTCTTTTTTTAAAGAGAAATCTTTAAAAAATATGCAACACATTACATATGAAATAAAATTGATTACCCAACTCTAAAAGTGGATCAATTTCTATGTATTTATCTTTAATGGGTGCTTCATATATATATAGACACACATACACACACTTGATTATATTCAGCAACTTAAATTAGGAATGTAGAATATCTATGGAAAGGTATTTGGATTCTAGAACGAAATAAAAAATAATGGTGTTATTTATATAACAAATTAATTTTTATATCATTTTTTATTGCTCTACTCGAGTTACATCTTATTAGTTTACTATTTTATTAAACAGATTTTTACCAGGTAAATGTTGGAGATAATTTAGATAATTTTTGCAGATTATCAATAATCTTATCATTTGTTAAAGAGAATTAGTTTATTTTAGATAAGTGCATTCATCATCTTATTATATTCACTTGCTAGTAATTTCACCTATGCGTTATACGAGATGATAATAGTAGATGATATAAACAAATCAAGAAAATTAAATTGCATTGTATAAAAAATATTTAAACTATAATATCTGATTATTTATGTGTGTGTAAAGGAAAACATTATAGGTACTACCCGTAATACGATATAGTCGATAGAAGTTAAAATAAAGATTTTTGCTCCCACCGTCCCATCAAAATACCTCCCTTTCATTTTTGACATAAATGAAGAAAATTTAATTAATATTGTAGGAAATGTACAATTTTGTGCATATTTGATTTAAGTTAAAGATTAATCCATATTTGATCCAGATTAATCCATATTTGATTTAAGCTAAAGAAATAATGATAAAAATCATTGATTTAAGTTATCCATACTTAATTCAAGTTAGAGAAAGATTAATAAGAATCATTGATTTAACTTTAGGATATCTTTTATATGAGATGATATTTATAGAAAGCTAGAATTAAGAATCAATTATATCTTTTATTTAGGGTGTTTAAATTATGTTTGAGATAAGTGAATAGCATTTTAAGAAAATAGGTTTGTGAAACATTATATATAGAAAGCTAAAAGTTTTAGGGTGTTTAAATTATGTTAGAGATAAGTGAATAGCATTTTAAGAAATTAGATTTGTGAGACATTATATATAGAAAGCTAAAAGTTATGAATAATAAGATTCTTTTATTTAGGGTGTTTGGAAGATATAAGAGCAAAGAATCTTAATAAATCAGGTATATGAGACAATGAGTATAGAAAATGAAAATTAGGAATAAATTAATTATTCTATTTAGGGTGTTCGAATCTTGGATTGGATAATAAAAATAGAAGTATAAGAAATTAGGTATTTGAAACGATATATATAGAAAGCTAAAATTAAGAATAAATTAATTCTTCTATTTAGGGTGCTTGCAAATTGGATTAGATTAAAAAAGATAACTATAAGATGTCATTTATATGAGAGGATATGTATAGTAAGACAAAATTAAGAATCAATTAAATCTTTTAGTTAGGGTGTTTAAATTTTGGTTGAGATAGGTGAATAGCAATTTAAGAAATTAATTATATCTTTTATTTAGGGTGTTTAAATTTTGTTAGAGCTAAGTGAATAGCAATTTAATAAATTAATTCCCTTTAATCACGGAATTTAACGTTGATATAAATAAGAAAAATCAAATCATAATAATTTATGTTTGTGATAAGTCAAGTACAGACAATTTGGTTAGTATATATAGTTACAATTAAGAATGAATTATTTAAGTTACCATTTTCTAAGATAAGTAATGTTAGGCAAAAGTATAATAAATAAAATATAAATTAAGATCTTCTATTTACCAAGTAATAATCTGTATCATATATTCTATAATATTTAAAGAATATAAACAAACTGGTTTAATATTAGAGGAAATCGTTTATTTAAAATTAATTCAGCATGGATTATTTGCTTATAATGAGGTATGATTGATATCAAATAATGCTGAAACAAAATCAAACTAAATATGCTGAACACTCATATTCATTTGTGTATAATATGGGTGGATATATACAAATAAAGATTTTGTTCACAAAGAATCTCACATAAACTATACAAATCTGTGAATACAAATCGGGTTATGTGTAAACAGATTTTGTATACAAATTTAAACAGTGTATATGATCTCAAACGGGTTGTTCACAATGAATTACACATTACAAATCTAAAGAGGACCTCTATGGAGGATTAAATGCACTGATGATATCTGAAATGGAAAGATCCAAATATATCAGTAAAAATAAAAGAGGAAAATCAAATTTTAGCTTTACAATACATTATTGTATAAATCACATGAATTGATTTCAAGCATACATAGACCAATTCATAGTACACTACATGGCAAATACAACAACTAACTAAACAAAGAATTAAAAAGCAAAGTATAAAAGTACCTGCTCAGCCATCAATACCAACTCAATACTGCCAAGCTCTCCGTTTTGAAAACGCATAGACCACCTTCTACACACACTTAGAAGGAAAGCTGCGTTCTTTGGAAACTTAAATATCTATAGACATAAATAAAAGGCACAATTACCGGATTCTCAATGCTAACATTCAAATTAAAAAGGTTAAAGCAATCAGATTGAATTGTGAACTTACCAAGTTATATTGGATATTTGTTCGAGCGTCAAACAAATAGTACGGAAACAGCTAACTAAAAGGGATCTGCTGACCAAATGTTTAACTAAAATTAGTAAACCATAGAATCAGTTCCTAAAAACAAAAACCGAAAGGTAGTATGGGAATAGCTAAATAAAACCCAAAGGGATCTGCTGACCAAGTGTTTAACTAAAATTAGTAAACCATAAAATCAGTTCCTAAATACAAAAACCAAAAGGTCGATTATAATTCAAGAAAATTGACGAATTAAAACACTGCATACAAATCGATTATACTATTGATCGGTTGAAATTCATTAAAAAGATATAAACCATTGATCGGTTGAGTATTTAATTTAACTTAAGAGTTGGAGACAACCTAAAAAAATCGTCCGAAGAGCAAGGCAAAACGTCAACTTCAATGAATTCACGTGACTGGTGAACTGCTAAGGCTGGTGAAGATACAAATTAAAAATTTGACTGAATTGTTTTGGCTTGAGAACTTGGATTCAATTTTGGCTACTTATGGTTGGACATATGATGGTGAAGTTGATTAAAATATAATATAAGGTATGAAACGTAAAGTTTGGTTGCAAATGGTAAAATGGCTATCCATGATTAATCGATTAACATAGGGATTTGTAATTGGAAAACCATGATTAATAGTTTGCTCAATTATTGGAAAAATTCCAATTGATTAAATGGCGTTGCACGTTTGATATGAAAAGTGGATTAATTTGTGTGCTAAACAAATGAATTAGGTTATTAATTTATATATAGATTTTTTTAGTTATCTTTACAATTATCATCAAAGATTTGGATGAAAATAGGAAACCTATCCAAATAAGGTCAATTGTTTGATTTACTTTATTTATCTGTGGCAATTGAAATTTACCTTTTATAAAGAGATATGTATGTATAAAACTCAAGATCTTTAATCCGTGATTTATGATTATCTCTTAATATACTAAGTTATCTATATCTAACTTAAATGCATAAATTTATTACAATTGTAGTTATTATTTATTAGACTTTATATTGTAATCAACACATTACATTGTTAATTATCTTTACAAATGAGTAGTATAATAATCTAGATTATAATAAAATAATGTTAAATTAAAACACTGCATACAAAATGATTATACTATTAATATTATAGTAAACATTTAAATCGGGTGAATTAATCATGAGACGGATTAGGAAACTGAATTATAAAAAAATAGTTATGTGTGATAATAGACATAAAAAATTAATTACACATTAATTTAGATAATTAAAGACAGAATGAAAAGTGGGATAATGCCAAATTAATATAGATACTATGCAAATCTACCAAAGTTGGACGATATGTATAGAAAGATAAAATCAAGAACAAATTAATTATGATCTATTCGTTTTTCAAATATTGGATTAGGCAAGATAATCATGTTATTATAAGAAATTAGGGATCTAAGAGGGCATACATAGGAAGATTAGATTAACAATCAATCAATTATAAAATAAATAAATTATAACAATGAATGGCCAAGATACAAAGATGAAATGAAGGGCCATGATGTATTCACCAGATTTAGCAAGTAAGATGGGCGGGAAAATGAATTGAGAAAACTTTATTGCTTTTATGTATATATAGATATAGCTTTTGAAAACTTTCTTTAAAAATTGAACTGATTTATACCAAGTGCTTAATAGATTACTTATTTTATGATCATTTAACAATTTTTTTATCAGATTTCATTTACATATTTCGTAATGTTCTAATATATTGATTAAAAAATAAATAAAATATTTTTTGATAAATAGTTTATAATTAACATTTTAAAGTTTATAAAATGTCTATACTAAGTAAAACAAAATGTTTTATTACATTTTATATCCAGTTTAGTATGACAAGTATTATTTCACGACAAGATAACAATATTGCAGTTGACCCAAGATAATAATATGTTATTAACCATTACATATAATTTGTTTCGATATTACCCGTGCAACACAGGGTGAAAATCTAGTTACAATAAAAAAAAGAAGTAGAAGTGCATAAATAGATGTCCTAATCGGCGTACAAAATCCAGAAAAGAAAGGACTAACAAACACACTTAAAAAAAATTGACTTAAAATAAAATAGAAAAAAAATCATAGAAGATGGATTAGAATGTCCAAAATTCATCATTAACAATGGCAAAGCGACTGGTTCAATCCATCTAGTCGAGCTATCTCGAAAGCATATATTATAGACAGAAAATGGACATCGTATGTAAAAGTTATGACTGTTTTTCTAAATACCCAAAAAAGAGAAGAAAAGGAAAAGGAAGACAATTTGCGGATTTAGAAAGTGAAAAAGGGCGTGAAAACTTTCTTGACAATTTTGTTCCTTTTATATATATATATATATATATATATACCCCCATGTAGGTAAGGGTTCCACAAACCAATGCCTATGACAAATAACTAGACAAATTTAATCATAGAGGATTGCCGTACTCTTTGTAAAGAGATTGGTGTGTATAATTCTCTTGTGTTTGTAGGTCTGCGAAACCAAGTGGCTCATCTTCTTGCAAGAGCAATTGGTTCTTTGTCAGGTCCTTTTGAGTAGGTAGGATCTCCTACCACGTTTATCTCGGATGTATTATTTTCTGATACTATCAATGAATAAGTTTTTCCCCCTCAAAAAAAAAAAAAAAAAAAAAACTAGACAAATAATCTCAACCCTTTATCTTATTTAATCTAACAGCCCAATTTTTTTTTTCCATTAACCCCATTAAAATTAAACCCACAAATACTCAAATAGCCCATAACTAATACTCTATTGCCTGATTTTTGTTTGACGTGTGGTTTGATTGGACATAGATTTGATAAATGTCTGACTTATGGTGGTAAAAGTGCAGTGGGGTGGAGCGGAAATTTGTGGATTGGCTTATGGCTTTCAACCCTGGTCGTTGGCTAAGCTTTGAACCTGAGATGTCGGGGGCTCCGTTCAAACCCGAAGAGAAAGGGGCATATGTGTATAAATGATGGGATTGGGGAGAATTGGAGGAATGACAAATATCAAACCGGTGCTAGAGATGTGCGAGAAGGAATGAGGATGAAGGAATATGATGCGTCTATTGCATCAACATATAGGGATGATGTGGTGGAGGGGGCGAGAGTGCATGCGAAGGAGGTGATGTTGAGGTTGGGTGATGGTGAATAGGTGGTTGGGATGGAAGAAGATAGGGGCAATATGGGCAGGGGTTTGGGGCGAAGTTCTTTGAAACAAACTGGCGAAGGGGCGGGTGAAGGCGAGGGCTTGATAGAGGCGGGAGAAATTTTGGTGGTTCAAAGGGGTTTAGCGGAACAACTTGTAGCTATTCCCAGAGGGGGTGTTGGGATGGGGCAAAAGGAGAGAGAGGAGAAACAACGTAGTGAGCAGGAAAAGACGTAAAATGATCAAAGTGATAAAGAAAGGTAGTCCACGGGTGGGCCGTCTGATGTCTGACAGCCAAAGATATCTTAATGCATCAATCTCCTATTAAGCAAACAGCCACAAGTAAGGAATCATTGAAGCGAATGTTGGAGGAGATGGAAGTGGAGTGAAGAATGGAAGACATGGAGGCTCTAATGGGGAGTAGAAGGTAAGTCTACAATAGTTGAAGCGGCGAGTCCTGACACTCAAGACCACCGAGCGCCATAAATTGCTTATGTTGGAATGTACGGGGTTAGTGAGGTCTCGTATGGTTAGTGAGGTTCAAAGGATTATCCGGGCTTATTCCACCTGCTTAGTTTTTCTGTCTGAAACTAAGCTGTAAGGTGAAAAGGCAGTAAATATGTGAATAAATTTTGGTTTTCCTAATAATTTTTTACTGGATTATGAGGGTAGAACTGGGGGTCTGACATTGTTGTGGAGAGATGAGCGGGTGGTGCAGGTGAAGTCCTTTTCAAAGGGTTACATTGATGTCCAATTAGAGGTTTACGGGTTTTTATGGATATTTTGGCAGAATACGGACTTTTGTGGGAATTGCTCCGTAGATTGCTGGGTCAGTGGGATTTACCTTGGCTCTGTGGAGGAGACTTTATTTAGACTCCTGGGGTGTCCGAGCTAGAGTGGAGTGGGGAGAGGCCTCTTTCGTCCATTATTTATTTTCAAAGAACGATTTTTTATTGTGATATGATAGATATTGTGTTTAGGGGATCAGTTTTCACATGGACTAAAAAGCAGGAAGGTGGTGCGAATATTCAAGCTTGACTTGACAGATTTCTAGCTAATTTCGATTGGCGGGTTCTATTTCCGTAGGCTGGTGTAAAGCATTTGGCATACGCACTTTCTGATCATAAGCCGATTCTTCTATTTTTTATAGGCTGGACTAGATGGAGAGGATAGGAAGGGCGGAATAGGGTTTTCACTTTGAGCCTTTTTGGGTCCAAAAAGATAACTATAATGACTTGGTGATCAAGTTGAATTAGGAAGATGGGGCAGATGTGTAGTTGACTGCTGATCCATTCTTAAATGTGAATAGAAGACTTTAATGGTGTAGTAAGGGTTGAAGCATTGGAGCCATAGAATGTTTGGAAGGTGGCGAGAGGAGTTAGCAAAGAAACAGCGGCAGCTTCAATGTTTATATGATACATAGCCTTTAGGAGACTATATGGCTAAGATTAAGCAGCTTGAAAGGGAAGTTGAGGTGTTGTTATCTCAAGAAGAAAGCTTTTGGAGGCAACGATCACGAGTTGAGTGGCTAAAAGAAGGGGATGGGAATTCAAAATTCTTTTATGCAAAAGCTAATAGTAGATATCAAAATAATTTTATATCCATCATTTAATTAGCGATAATAGATGAAAACTAGAGGAACCGGCATCCATTGTTGCTCATGTAGAGAACTATTTTGCTCATTTGTTTTCTAGTGGCTAACCCATAGAAAAGGAGTTGCGTAGCAGTGTTGGTGAAATGCATTCAAGGTTTTCATCGGATGACATTTGGTTGTTGGAGAAGAAATTCGATGAAGACGAAGTCACGACAGCCTTGATGAGTTTAGGATCGAACAAGGCACTAGGGATAGCTAGTTATCATACTTTATTCTATTAGAAGCATTGGGAGGTGTTGAAGCATAAGGTGGTTCTGCCATGTTTGGCGGTTCTCAATGATGGAAAATCTGTTTAGTCGGTTAATAAAATAGTGGTGGTATTGATTCCTGAAGTGAAGAGGCCGGAGCGGATACACAGTATCGTCTGATTAGTCTTTGTAACATATTGAGCAAGATTGTTTCCAAAGCCTTGGCCAACAGATTGAAGCAATGCTTAGTCCTCTAATTGCCAATACTCATCGTGCTTTTGTCCTAGGTTGAATGATTACTGATAGTGCAGTAGTTGGTTTTGAATTTAGACATTCCATATCTTGTAAAAGGAATTCGCGGGTAGTTGTTTTTGAAATTTTACATTCCATGTCTTGTAAAAGGAATTGGCGGGTGGGGTTTATGGCTTTAAAGTTAGACATGAGTAACAGTTACGATAGGGTAGTGTGGGGTTGCTTGTGTTCTATTATGAGGTATATGTTGTTCCTAGAGAGGTGGATTAGTATTGTCTGTAATTGTATTTCCACCGCTTCTTTTACTTTTCATATTAATGGAGAGTTAATAGGAAATGTCAATCCTTCCAGGAGGCTTATAAATGGGTGCTCACTTTCACCTTATCTGTTTATCATATGTGTTGAAGGGTTTTCAAGTGCCCTAAGACAAGGAGAAGAACATAGTCATATTCTTAGAGTGTGAGCTTCTCAATGTGGCCCTCGAGTCAGTCACTTGTTCTTTGCCAATGACTCTATTATTTCCACCATAGCTCAAGTGGAGGATGCTCAGTATATCACGAATATCTTGCAAATATATGGGTGTGCTTCAGGCCAACTTGCGAATTTAAATAGAACGGCCTTGACCTTTAGTTCGAATACAGGTTTAGGGCGGCAGTAGGCCATCATGGAACACTTGGGAGTGGGACGTAATCAACCACATGATACTTATCTTGGCTTATCGTCGTTGGTGGGGCAGAATCATAGTCGAACTTTTGCCTGTATCTCTGATCGTGTGTGGAGGAAAATTAATGGGTCGCGAACTAAGCTTTTGTCGATGGTAGGTAAGGAAGTGTTAATTAAATCAGTTTTACAAGTGATTCCATCTATATATCATGCGTTTTTTGTGGGGTATGAAAGAAAGGGAACGGAAAGTTGCTTGGATAAGGTGGGAAAAATTATGTTTGGCTAAGTAAGATGGTAGGTTGGGCTTTCATGATTTGCTTATCTTTAATTAATCTTTAGTGGCCAAACAGATTTGGAGGACTATGAAGAATCATAACTCACTTGCTAGTAAGGTTTTACAAGCTAAATACTACCTAGATGGGCAGATTTTGGAGGCCACCGATAGACACGATTCCTCCTTTTTGTGGCGTAGTCTTTTATAGGGTTTGGAAGTAATTTGTAAAGATATCAAATGGAGGGTTAGCAAAGGGCAAAAATATGCGTTTTTTCTAATCCATGGGTACCTCGACCATGGACATTTAAGCCTATTTCATTAGCCAATCTAGCAGTCAGTAATTGTTCCGATCTGGATCGACTTTAGATTGGAATGGAAAGCTGTGGAAACCAATATGGAAATTAAACGTACTCTGACCGTGAGGATTTTGCATGGCGCATGTTGCATGATGCGATTCTGATAGGTGAGAACTTGGAACGGCATCATATTGGGAGTGGAGATTGGGAGATCGGAATTGGCATACCTTTTTCCTTTGTCCTTGGGCGAAGAAAATTTGGAAGCTAGCCAGTCACTGGGGTTTTTTCACTCCATAGATGAATGGTGATTTTAAGGAAGTCATAAGCTCGATTTTGGGGGAGTGTTAGGTGGAGGAGAAAGCAAAGATGCTGATTTTGCTTTGGGCGATCTGGGGTGAGTGGAATGCTGCGTATCATAGTGGTTTTGGTTGAGAAGGAGATGTGGTACTTGGCTGGGCGCTAAAGTATTTATCTCAGTTTCAGTCATTGGGAATCCTCTCAGTGGAGCGACGGCATCGTTTGGAACAAGGCAAGAGGTATGTTGCAGTGGTGTGGAAGGGGTGTGCTCTAGCGCTCGCATGGCTTGTGATGCTGGGTGAAGGATGAAGTGGGTTTCATGCGGGCTATTGATTGTTATTCATGTCGTCTAATTCCCAGATTAATAATAAGATTGCTCATTGTCTTGCCTCTATGGCAGTCTTGTCAACAGTGGTATGCCACTAGTTTGATAGTATTCCTCATTGTATTGCGCGACATATTGGTGGTATTCTTGATATAAAAAAGTACTCCTTCCAAAAAAAAAAATCAATTAAAATTGAACCTATGGGGCATTGAAAATTCTATGCAATATATATATAAGGAAATTATTCTACGATACATTTGTACTGCAATTTTCCCGCAATAATTGTATTTTAGGGGGGGCATATTTTGGACTTTTTGGGATGTTTTGGTAATGCTTACGGTCATCTATACCTTTCATGCTCCGATTTAAATTAATTTGATTAGATTTAGTTGTTTGGCAATGCAGTCACTATGATTTTAATTTTCCTTTACATTCTTCTATCTTTAAGATTCTTTATTTGGGTTTTGTAATAATCCGGCTTTATTTAAAATTGTTAATCGACGGGTGAGATTTAATTTTTTATATGGGAAGAATGTCTGAGATTGGAAGGGCTTCCCGTTCCCCGATTTTTATATATAGTTTTTGCCTAGATATAATATCATATGTTGTCTTTTATAATTCTTTTGTTTTTGCTTTATTTATTTTACTAAAGATTTTAATTCATCAAAGTATGACACTATAACTTAAGTAGATTAAATTCATTTTTTAAAGAGCAATCTTTAAAGATATGTAACACGTTACATTGAAATAAAATTAATTACCTGATTGTAAATATGGATCAATTTTTATGTATTTATCTTTAATGGATGCTTCATAGATATGTACTTGATTATATTCAAGAACTTAAATTAAAAATGTAATATCCATTGAAAGTTATTTGGATTCTAGAACGAAATCAAATCAATAATGGAGTTATTTATATAGCATTTTAATTTTTTTAATCATTTTTAATTGCTTTTGTGGTCTACTTGTGTTACATCTTATTAGTTTGCTATTTTATTAAATCTATACACACACACACACACACACACACATACATAAATATAGGATAGTTTTCATTTCATGTTTTCCCGCCTATTTCACTTGCTAAATCAGGATGCTTTTTCTTGACCATTGATTTCATTTCCTAATCTTGGCTGTTCATTTTTGTTTTACTTTTTAATTTTATTTACATTTTTAATTTATTCATTTCTCTTTTTTCATTTACCTTTTTATATTAATTATAGATGTGTTTGATTTAGAGGTTGTTTGAACCTCTTTATTTTTCCCCTTTATAAATTCACCTATCATGATTTGACTATTAATTTGACAACTACTTAATAATCACCACACATTTTAAACTTTAACTAAATCTCCACCACTCATTTCCACTCATTATAAATTCTCTTTATAAATTGTAAAAATAAAGAGCTTCAAACAAGCTCTTAATTTATTATTATCACTATATTTCCTAATTTTTAATTCACATCACCAAATCAGAGTTCATTTTATCTAAAAATATATCTCTTTCTTTATCCACATTTTCCTTCCATCATCTAATAGAACTCATTCTATCTAAGAACTTTTTCAAATCCCTCTCACTCTATATTTACACTTTCCACTCCTTATCTTGAGCAATTTTACTTTCAATTGGTTTTCTTAATTTTTGGTTTCAATGTACCTCACTACGTCGGATTGGTTCCAATATTCGCCAATATTTAGAAAATCAGACATGTCATCGAATCAGGAAAGCTAACCATTCAAGGTCATCGGACTGATTTTAATTAAGGGCTTGTTTGGTACTCTTTATTTTTGTAATTTATAAATTCACCTACATGATTTCACTGTTGATTTAACAACTACTTAACAATCACCACACATTTCAAATTTCAATTAAATTTCCACCACTCATTATAAATTCTCTTTATAAATTAATTTTATAAATTTAACCAAAATGGTCCTAAATAATTGAAAAAAAAATTAATTTTTACCTAAAATAATATTAAAATTTTATTCCTCTTTTAAGAGCCATCGAAAATATGACTTTGCACATAGAAAGTGAATCTAAAATTGGTTATTTACTGAAAAGTTGAGAATGTAAACATATATTAAGTTACTTAGAGAATAATTATACATAATTAGGCCTTTAGCTTATGGGCCTTGAGTTTCCAAAAAATCCGATCTTTTAATGGATCATTATTAAAAAGAAGTTTACTATAAACCAGTGAACTGTATCCATCTTTATCTCACATTATCAGATTGTTTTTCATATTGATTCTAGTATTCGCAAATGTTTAAAAAACCGGACCACTCATTGAACTGGAAAAACTAGCAGTTGAAGGTAATCATACCCGTTTTAATTAAATAATTGACAGAAATTAATTATTGTTTAAAATAATGCGAACAAAGAACACTCGATTTTATAATTTTTTTATTTTTATCATTTAAAAAAGTTTCAAATTTTATTCATTATTTAAGAGCCATTGAAAATATGAATTTGGGTATAGAAAGGGAATCTCACATTGATTATTTAGTGAAAAGAATTGAGGATGTACCCCTATATTAAACTACTTGGACTAGGGTTATACATGATAAGGTCTTAGCTTATGGGCCTTAAACTTCCAAAATGTTTACAATTTTAATAGATCATTATTGAAAAAAATTTATTGTGATACGGTGAACCATATCCATCTTTATCTTACACTGTCAGATTGTATTTCAAATTGATTCCAATATTCGCAAATTTTTAGAAAACCAAACCGGTCATCGAACCAGAAAAGCTAAGGGATTATTTTTAACCTAAAATCGTGTGGAAAAAGAACGTGTGCTCTTCCGATCTTTTTTTTATCTTTACTGTTTAAAAAAATATTGAAATTTTATTCCTTCTTTAAAAACCATTGAAACTATGACTTTGAGCACATAAGGGAATCTCACATCGGTTATTTAGTGAAATGATTTGAGGATGTATCAAACTACTTGGAGAAGGGTTATGGATAATAGGGCTTTAGCTTATAGGCCTCAAGGTTCCAAAAATTTCAAAATTTTGATGAATCATTATTGAAAAAAGTTTATTATGAACTGGTGAACTGTACCCGTCTTATCTCATACTGTCGAATTTTTTTTCAAAATGGTTCTAGTCTTCGCAAATTTTCTTTAATGCTTTCCTTAGATTTTTTTGTAGACCATTTTTCATCTTTATTAATGAAAGATATCGTATTATAGGAAGTACCTATATTGTTTTTCTTTACACACACATAGACGATCAAATCTTATAATTTAGGGCCATTGAAAATGTGACTTTAGGTATAGAAAGGGAATCCCACATTTGTTATTTAGTGAAAAGAATTGAAGATGTATACCTATATTAAGATACTTGGACAAGGGTTATGTATAATAGGACCTTGACTTATAGACCTTGAGTTTCAGAACTTTTAAAATTTTAATAGACCATTATTGAAAAAAAGTTTATTGTGGACTGATAAATCGTATCCGTATTTATCTCACACTGTTGGATTGTTTTCCAGATTGATTTTAGTATTCGCAAATATTCAGAAAATCAGACTGGTTATCAAACCAGAAAAGCTAACAGTTCAAAGTCATCGGATCGGTTTTCATTAAATAATTGAAATAAATTTATTTTTGCCTAAAATAATGTGGAAAATGAACTATCTATTTTGTTATTTTTCTATCTTTACTGTTTAAAAAAGATTGAAATTTTATTCTTTTTTAAGAGCTATTGAAAATGTAACTTTGGACATAGAAAGAGAATCTCATATTGGTTATTTTGTGAAAAGAATTGAGGATGTATATTAGGCTCTCTGAAGAAGGGCTATTCATAATAGGGCATTAGCTTATGGGACTTAAGCTTTCAAAAAGCTCTAAATTTTAATCGATCATGATTAAAAAAATTTATTATGAACTGGTGAACCGTATCCGTGTTTATCTCACACAGTTGGATTGTTTTCCGAATTAGTTATAGTATTCGTAAATGTTCAGACAACCAGACTGGTCATTGAATCGCAATGTTTTCCTTAGGTTTTTTTTTGTGCAAACCAGTTTTTATCTTCATTAATAAAAAATATCGTATTACGGTTGACACGTATATTCTTTATACATACGTAAAGGATCAAATAGTATAGTTTAAAGGCCATTGAAAATGTGACTTTGGGCATAGAAAGGGAATTCTACATTGATTATTTAGTGAAAAGAATTAATGATGCATACATATATTAAACTACCTAGAGAAGGGTTATGTATAATAAGGCCTTAGCTTATGGGTCTTGAGTTTTCAAAAAACTCAAAATTTTAATAGATCATTATTGAAAAAAGGTTTATTACGAACTATAAACTGTATCGTTTTTATCTCACACCGTTAAATTGTTTTTCAGATTAGCTACAGTATTTGCCAATTCCTGATTTTTCAATTAAATTGGTCATAACGTTTCAGTTCTTTAAACACTGATTAAATTATGTTAACACATTAAAATATTTAATATGTAGAAGGTGTATGTTAAGAAAAATTAGATATCATTAATACATATTACAAAAGTTTAAAAAAGAAAAAATAAACGAGGCAATAGATCACATGTGTATTTTGTAGAAAAAGTTGGTGTTCAGTCATAGTATATATATTTTGAGAGTTATAAATTGAAAATGTCTAAAAATTATTATATGTGTTAAAGATTGTCACAAACAACAAATTCTACTACAAATGTTATAATACATGTATTATCGTTCATCATTTATTCTAATTATATTTATCGAACTAACATATTTTCTGGTGCATTATACATTGGCAACCTAATACAAACTCCTAAAACTTCTTTTTGTGTTTTTCTTAGTTTTTTTAGATCATTTTTTTATCTTCATTAATAAAAGATTTCGTATTACAAGTGACACCTACATTCTTTTTTTTTTTACACTTACGTAAACGATCAAATATTATAACTTAAATCTTTTTTATACAATCATGTTTAATCATCTTAAATTGCTTATATTATCTGGTATTATCACGTGTAACGCACAGGTGAAATAATTAGTAGATTTTTATCAAATAAAGGTTAGAGATAATTTAAGTAATTTTTGCGGATTATCAATAATCTTATTATTTGTCAAATAAAATTAGTTTATTTTAGATAAGTAGATTTATCATCTTATTATATTCACTTATTTTGAAAACTTTTTTGAAAAAAATTGAACTGATTATACCTAGTGCTTTTTAGATTACTTATTTTGTGATTATTTAACAATTTTTTATCAAACATTATTTACAGATCGGAAGAGCGTTCCAATATATTCACTCAAAATATAAGTAAAATATTTTTTGATAAATATTTTATAATCAACATTTTAAAGTTTATAAAATGTCTATCCTAATATGGATGCTAAGTAAAATAAAATGCTTAATTATATTTCATATCTAGTTTAGTATAACAAGTATTAGTGCACGATAAAATAACAAAGTATTGAGGTTGACAAGTGACTAATTATACGTTATTAACCATTACATATAATTTATTTTAATATTACCCGTGCAAAGCATGGGTGAAAATCTAGTTACATTAAAAAAAGAAGTAGAAGCGTATAAATAGATGTCTTAGTCTATGTACAAAATCCAGAAAAGAGATGACTAACAAACACACTCAAAAAAAAAATTTTGACTTAAAATAAAATGGAAAAACACAAAAAAAAAACATAGAAGATGGATTAGAATGTCCAAAATTCATCATTAGTCGTAGCAAAGTTACTGGTTCAATCTGTCTCGTCGAGCTATCTCAAAAGAATATTTAGTGGATAGAAAATAGATATCATATGTAAAAGTTATGACCATTTTTTAAAAAAATCAAAAAAAAAATGCGAAGAAAAAGAAAAAGAAGACATTTTGACAGATTTAGAAAGTGAAAAAAGGACGTAAAACTTTCTTGAAAACTTTGTTATATATATATATATATATATATATAATGGTGTTCATTGGGCACTATATTATGGTGTTCATTGGGCACTATCTTATAATGTCTAATGGGTTATGTGGCAGGCGCTCATTGGACACCATAGGAGATCCTATGGTGTCCAATGAG